>JASDQU010107974.1:109586-123760 GCA_032191745.1 Picea mariana | reverse complement strand
CACGATTTTACCGCCAAGTCAAACAGGGAAAAATTTTGGGATGCTGATTGTACCTGTCCGTACAGTCCATACGGCCACGTGGAGGGATGTACCGTCATGATGACGTGGTAGAGAGAAGACGTGGCGCATTTGTATTGGACAGTTGTCAGCGAATTGGGTGCTGACACGTGTCTCTTTATTTTTGATTAATTTGGTTATGTGTAAAAAAATGTTGTTGGAGTCCGCGGGTTTGAACCCGGGACCTCCCTCTCTATGCCAAGACTTAACAAACACTCCGCTAGCCATAATCCCCGCCATTGTTCCTTGTTTATTATTCCGACGCATATTCATTTATATTAATACAATGTATTATGTGGAAAGGGGGGTCCGGCCGGGGCTAAGCCCCGGCCCGTGGTCATTACACATTTTAATACGACCATGTATTGAATAGTCGCGCGGGAGTATTTGACTATAGTTCCATTTTATATATAACCATTATACAACGCGGATTTATATTAACACAAAGTTTTATGTGTTAAACCATATGTAATATATATAACGGTTAATACAATCGYGCGTGGTTTGATAACCCGCGGATATATGTGTTTGACCATAGTACAATGCAGTTGCGCGGGAGTTACAAGCAGTTCAACCACTTTTGCGCCCAGCCCAAGGTCTTATGGTGCCATATGACCTGTTGAAAGGAGCGCGCGCCCAGATTTGGGGGGCTTTAGCCCAATTCTAACTACTATAAGGTTGCAAAGTGGGTTTTCATAACCACTTTTGATTTAATTAATGTAATTAATCCTTTTTTAAGGGTTATTGGGCATTTTTAAAGCCTAAATTCGTGGAGGAAGTTGGAGAGGGAAAACTAACTCTCCCACTATTTAACCAAGGCTATTTTGAGGCCAAGGACATAGTTTTTGAGAGCAATTTCAGAGCAAAGATGTTGAAGCAAGCCAAGTCAAAGCCAGTTTGAGGCAGGAAGACCGTTGAGGAGGAGATGCTGTCGGACGATTTCTGAGAGCTCGGGACATCCGATTTAGGTGCCGTAAGTTGTGCATGGTTCCAGAGATCTGAGCGAACAAGACCAGATCAGTCTAGAGACCATTCGGCATTGTAAATATTTACTAATAAGCTTTCAAACAGAAATAAAAAGCCTCCCCCCACAAGAGAAAAGGCCCGGAGACGTAGGCACCATTGCCGAACTCCGTTATCAACCTCTGTGAATTATGGTTTGTTGTTTTTCATTGCATTTCAGATTTTCAATTATGTTAATCGCTGTATAATTCACTTTCTTTTCTCGTGCTTTTCGTTAAAGTTTCCCAATGGTCAATTAATGCATGCGAATAAAATTCAACCATAGTAATTTCGAAAAATCCTGACGGATCAGACACAGAGCATTGTAGAACTCCCTGCTAATAGGAAAAGGAGCGCTAGCACTCCTTGCAAGTGGGGAGGGGAGCACTAATTTCCAAAAATGCTTTTATGATGGTAATTTCTCAAGGTAAAATTTTGTACTCTTTGCCAAAAGATATATTATTGTCTTCTAACGAATCTTAGAGGATATCTCAAGTGTTCTTATGATGTCATTCACGATGCGACACAGGCAAGACGATAATATGATTTATGCGACACTTGCGATAGTTGCGATAATTAAAATGAGACATCATCGAAGTGAGTAATTTTGATGTGTAACAATATACACTGGTTTATTACTTACCATTCTATAGATGACGGAATTGTTTACATGGGAAATGATATATCAGGTAAAGTTGTGGGAATTGGTAGCATTCGAATTAAGATGTTTGATGGATCTGTTAAGATACTAACTTATGTGAGACATGTACCTGAGCTTAGGAAGAACCTAATCTCTTTCGAAGTCTTAGATACTCGAGGACATAAAAGTACTACTCAAGGTGGAGTTATGAAGGTATAAAAAGGATCCTACTAGTTATGAATGTGAAGTAGGTTGGAAACCTCTTTCTGTTAGAAGGAAGAACCGAGTCAGTTCATACGAAAAATGTATCTGAGAATGAAAATGATCTTTTTCGACTGTGGCATCAATGATTGGGCCATATTAGCAAAAGAGGATTGAAGATATTATCTGATCGCAAGTTACTTCCTAGTCTAAAGTATTTAAAGTCAGATTTCTGCAAGCACTTTATTTATGGAAAACAGAATAGGCAGAGATTTAAAACTGGAAGACACACCAGTGAAGGAATCCTTGATTATATACATTCTGATGTTTGGAGACCATCCCCTTTTGTTTCATATGGAGGATCATCATATTGTGTTACCTTTATAGATGATTTATATAGGAAGGTGTGGATCTATATGCTGAAAACAAAGGATGATGTGTTTACTATTTTGAAACAGTTTAGAGATTTAGTGGAAAAGAGCACTGGTAGGTCCATTAAATGTTTGAGAATTGATAATGGTGGTTAATTTACATCAATGGAATTTAAGAACTATTGCAAGGAGTTTGGGATTGATAGGCATAAAACCACTGCCTATACTCCTCAACAAAATGGAGTTGTTGAATGCATGAACATGGCTCTTCTAGAGAGAGCAAGGAGTATGCTTAGTAACGCCAACTTGCAACAGGAACTATGGGAAGAAGCAGTAAATACAACTTGTTATTTGGTGAATCGATCACCATCAACAGAAATAGAGTGCAAGATTCCTAAAGAGGTATGGAAAGGTTACCCTTGTAATTATTCTAATATTAAATTTTTTGGTTGTGAAGCCTATGCTCTAATTCTGAAACATCAGCGTTCTAAAATAGATCCAAAATAAAAAAGGCTTATCTTTGTTGCATATGGTGATGGTATTAAGGGGTACAGGTCGGAACCTACTTCCCACAATATCACCACTAACAAAGATGTACTATTTGATGAATCATCTCTCATCAAATCAGGTGTAGATGTTCAAATGAAACAAGTAGAAGTATCAAAATATCAACATATTCAACTTAAACTCATTCAACTACAGATGAAAGTGAACATGAAAAAGTTTCTGAAGAGGTTCATGAAGAGTTTCTTGCAGAGTAAAATATGGATGATGATGACAATCAACAAATTGTGGATGAGCCACAAATTTCCCTAAGGAGGTCTACACGGGTCAGAGTCCCTCCAAGAAGGTATGATGATTTTCTTTCATCAGTTTCTTTAAGTACTAATGATGATGAAACTTCATGCTATGAGGAAGTTGTGGAGGGTTCTAACCATGAAAAATGGAAAGAAGCAATGAAGGATGAAATGAATGCTTTAGCGAAGAATGCTACATGGGACCTGGTAGAACTTCCAAGAGACAAGAAAATTGTAGGTTGCAAGTGGGTCTACAAGCTGAAGAAGGGTGTTGATCATAAGGTAGAAAGGTACAAAGCAAGGCTGGTTGCAAAAGGATAATCTCATAAATAAGGTATTGACTTTCATGATATTTTTTCACTAGTTGTTAAAATTGTTTCAATTCGAAGTATGTTAGCATTGGTTGCATTACTTGATTTGGAGTTGGAGCAGCTAGATGTTAAGACTTCTTTCTTACATGGATATTTGGATGAGGATATTTACATGGAACAACCTGAAGGGTTCATTCAGAATCGCAACAAGAAATTTGTTTTGAGGCTCAAGAAATCATTGTATGGTCTGAGGCAGTCGCCCAAACAATGGTACAAGAAATTTGACTCTTTCATGATGAGTGAGAGTTATACAAGGAGTGAGTATGATCATTGTGTTTACTTTAAGAAATTGAATAATGGCTTATTCATTATCTTAGTATTGTATGTTGACGATGTGATTTTAGAAAGAAAAAACATAACTGAGATCAACAGGTTAAAGTCTCAAATGGATAGGATGTTTGATATGAAAGATCTAGGAGAAGCAAAGCAGATTTTGGGCATGTAGATATTCAGAGATAGAAGGAATGGTAATATTTGGTTTTCACAACAAAAGTATGTCGAGAAAATAATTTTGAGGTTTGGTATGAACAATGTGAAACCAGTTTTTGTACCTTTAGCTTCCCATTTCAAGATTTCTTCAAGCTTATGTCCTAGTACAAAAGAAGAAAATGAGCATATGTCTCGAATATCGTATGGTAATGCAATAAGAAGTTTAATGTATGAGATGGTTAGTACAAGACCATACATTACACATGCAGTTGGGGTTGTCAGCAGATATATGGAAAATCCAGGTAGAGAGCACTAGGTAGCAGTGAAATGGGTGCTTTGGTATCTGAGGGGAACAAGTGATTACTGTATCACCTATAACGATGGTCATGAGTTAGTCTCTGGATATGTTAATTCTGATTTTGCAGGTGATTTGGAAAAAATGAGATCAAATTCAGGATATTTATTTACTCTTGCAGGTGGAGCTATTAGTTGGATGTAAAAGCTATAGAGCATTGTTGCTTTATCCAATACAGAAGCATAATACATAGTTGCTTTACATGCTTGCAAAGAGGCAGTTTGGTTAAAATGTTTGTTGGGTGAGTTTGGAAGGATGCAGGACAAAGTAAAGCTACTTTGTGATAGTCAAAGTGCTATTCACTTGGCTAAGAATCCAGCCTACCACAGTAAAACTAAACATATTCCTATTAAGTACCATTTTGTAAGACGGGTCTTCGATGAAGGTGGAGTTTCTCTTGAAAAAGTTCATACAAAATACAATTGTGAAGACATGTTCACAAAACTAGTACTTTTAGAGAATCTACGATGGTGCTTGGCTTCTCCTGGCTTGTAGAAAAGGTGATGAACAAAAGAAGGAGCAAGGTATCAGGTTAATTGTTGTCAAGGTCGCAATTGTTGGAATTTGGTGACAACGAGTTCCTCCAGGAATGGATTTTAGATCCTATTATTCAGCGTTGGTTGTAACCAATGAGACCAAGTTAGAATATGGGTGAGAGCACATTCAATAGTCAGTTATTATGTAACTGTGTATTTCTATAAATTCATTTATTCCGGTAAAGGCTGAGAGTGAGTGAAATGTATGAGTGAAGATGTTGTAAATCCCCATGATTTGAATAATAAGACAACTGATACCTTTTATTGGTGGACGTATCCCAAATCTGGGGTGAACCACATAAAATTTGTGTTTGTTAATCTGCATGATTTTTTATTGTCTTATGTGAATTTTGTTTTCTGCATTTGCAATTCTAATATTTATAACTTAACCTTCCCACCTTATTAAATTCTAGACAAGAAGTTTCTTACTCAGCATAAATGGGTTCAAGGTAATTTCATTTTCCACTTCCTCAATATTACGTTTAATGTTGTAAATTCTAAGGTTTGTTGTTGGTTGAAACATTAGATTTTGGTTAAAACTTTAATGGATTATCTGTTATCCTATTGAAAGAAAAAAACTTTGCAAATTTTTAAAAATATATCCCTTACCTACCAGTAGCGCTCACATTATGTTTCTACATATAATATGATGATCTACAACTTTAGAAAAATGTATGTTACAATCCAGAATATAATAAGAAATTCTCTACAAATAAAATATTGTCTATTGTAATAGAAAAAATATTTAGAATGCGAACTACAAGAGCTGCATGTGTAAATATTTTTTCTTCCCATTATTATTATTTTTGTCTCTGACTTTATATATAGTTTAATTGGGATTCGACTTTAATTTCTAAAAAAAAAACTGTCCTGGTTAAATTCCCTCGACTTACATGCATTTCTGAATTAAGTAGTGATGCATTCAAATTTTTTAGTTACTACTAATATATTGGGTGCACCATGAATAATGTTATTTGACAAGTGAAGCTTGCCTTAGTGGATAATCACGAGGATAGTTTAGTGGTGAGTGGGATTAAAAAAAAACAATCTAGTGATATTTTATGAATTTAAAAGGACATTGTCGAATGATTTAAACTAGAACAACCGCAAAGTGGCTGGTGTTGCAGCTGGTGAATGCCGAAAATTATCTGGATGGATAACATTCTGGTGAATTGAAACGCACAGACAACTAAAATGCACATAGAGCTGAGGAAATCTAAAAGTTAATCTTAAATGTGGTAATTCCAAAGGTTAATCAGTTAAACGTGGCAATCATATGGTGGTATAGTAATTTTTTAATATGATTAGGTAAATGTTAAAAAGTAAACAAGTTAACTGATGCATTCAAAAAAACAAGGAAGCTATGAAGAGTAAATCACATTCATTGATTTGGGAGGACGACTAAGAATATTCCATCATTTTCAATTGTTAGCCATCAGATTAGAATTTTAAATTAAAAGGTGATTAATTGTGCCCATCTCCAATAGGTATACGCCTTTCGGCGTAAATATGTTTAGATGATCATTGATGGAATGCTCGCACTATTTCCATCTTGAAAATAGGACATGTGGAGTTTAAACCTTGCGTGTGTTGTTTTATATGTTTTTCATGATGATTTAGAGTTCGACTTATTTCTCTCATAAATTTGATGGTGAGGTCTTACACCCTAGTGCAATTTAAGTTTGAATGTAGTTACCTGCGTCGATGATTAGATGATTGATTAGAGTGTTGTATTTATATATTTCAAATAAAGTAAGACAGTTGAATATTTAGACTTCTCACGAAAAGGAAGCATCGAATAGAATGATATATTTTAGATGTTTAGTTTTGCTAATTAGTTATTGATTGATGGTTTTTAAAATCAGTTGTCTCTTTCGTGTTGAAAATTTAAGGTATTGAATGAAGTATGGAATAATATTTAGAATTCCTTGCTTCTGCGGGTTGAAGGAGTCAATTTAATGATTAGTCGACGATTATTTACTTCTTGCACCTTGAAAAATGTATTGTGTCGAATGATTGTGGATATTTATAAATCACTCGCCATGGAAGTTATGTTACATATGTCGGTTTATTAGATGCATTTTGCGCCTTTGTGATCGTTGATGAAGTTATTTAGCATGGTCGTTTATATTCTTTATTTAAGTAAATGTTGTAAATTGCATCAAGCTTCATGAAGTGCTAACATGCTATGCCTTTTTATGTTTATATGCTGCGTGAAATTAATCATGTGATATCCTTGAGTTGTGTCACGATGACTTATTGTGATGTTTTGTCCTAATCCTGCAAAACAAAATATTACTTATTGTACATATTTTTTCCTATAACAGTCAGGGCCTTTACATATGTTATCAAAGCTGGTTCGACCCACGACTTGGGATAACTACGACTTCCATTGATTAGACGCTTGATTTTAAAATGTTGCTAATTAAATTTATTTTTATTTGTGCAGGTAATCATGGTTAGATGAGGCCGCAAAGACAGATGATGGGTTTCTATGGGAGGAGGCACGACACCTCCAGCAAAATCCATGTCTAAGGGGTCTAACCCCCAGGGAGAAGAACGGGTTGTCGGACAGGAACATATACCTGTGGGTGATGTGGTTGGGTTGATGAGGTCATTTCAGAGGATGTCAGACGCATTGATCAACCATTTGGATAGAGATTATGCTAGGGAATCCACACCTCCTGAGGGTCCACCACGTGCCCCAACTAGTACTAGTAGCGTTCACCGTGAACTCGAGAAGGTCAAGTTTCTCGAGTTCTTTGGTGACACGGATGGTGCAGCCGTCGAGGAATGGTTGGAGAATATGGCGATGTGCTTTTCACATCGCAACTATATGTCCAACATGAAGGTCTATATGGCGTTCTTCCAACTGAAGGGGAGCGCTCTTCTATAAGTGAAGACGCTCTTGTTACAAATGAACATGTTTGTTGAAGACATGTCATGGGAGCTGTTCGAGGAGCAGTTCCGTGAGAGGTATTTGCAGGAGGAATTCATTGAATGTCAGCTCAATGAGTTCAACGCCTTGTGACACGATGGTCGTACGATGCTCGAGTACAAGACCTGTTTCATGGAGCTGCTTCGGTATACTCCCCACCTGAATACCGAGAAGCTTAAAGTCAAAAGTTTCATGTTTGGCCTTAATGTTAGCATTCGTGCAAAAGTGAGGATTTTGATGCCTCAAAACTTGCACAATGTTGCCTAGAAGTCCCTCATAGCTGAGGAGGAGCTCATCAGCGGGTGTCAGAAAAGGACTCCAGTGAGATCGATGGGACAGGTGACATCTGGTGGGCAACAACTTTAGACACCAGCTAGACATCCACCAGGATATCAAGGCACTCCGAGAGGATCCATATTAACTACACCATGAAAATCGGCGCCTCAGTAGCAGACTCCTTATAGAGGACCATGGCACCAACAGTAGCGTCAACTGCAACAACAACAGTTTGGGCCTATTCAACAAAACAAACCAGGGTTCCAGGACGGTGGGTTGTCAGCTTCTACTTCAGGGACCAATAGTACTGAACCAAAGACCGGGTGTTGTACATGTGGAGAGCCACATTACCAGTGTGATTTCCTAGTTGAGAGGACTAGAGCATATGGATCAACCGGACCCACTACCGTAGAAGATTTGGGAAAGGCCCATCAAATTCATGCAGCAATGCATAACCGCCATTCCGAGCACCAATCTATTGTGCTCGAGATGTCAGGTACCATCACTGACCAGACCCTTAGTATATTGATAGATCCAGGTGCTACAAAGAGCTTTATTTATAGTTTAGCACTAAAAATAATTAAGGTAAAGGAATTCAAACAGGACGAGTTTATTTACATAGAAATGGCTTCGGAAGCCAAACAAAAGATTGGAGGAAAGGTTACATGTTGTAGCCTTAACCTGGGATATTTTGTCACGAAGGCCAACCTATATGCCACGATCTTAGGATCTTATTTCTCTATGATCAATATGGACTTGTTGGTGTCACATGAGGCGATATTCAACTGTAATACAAAATGATTGAGTTTGGCTAATGATGAGGGACAAAGACGTGTGATTGTAGGAAGGAACCAAGGAGTTTCTTTGAGGCTCATCTCTTCCCTACATATTCAGAAGAGTGTGCACAAGGGATGCAAGCTTTATGTGATCCTTTCGCTGAACGAAAATGGTGTGACGGAAGGACTAGAAAACCTTCTGGTAGTATGAGAATTTGCAAGTGTCTTCCCAGAAGAGTTATCAAGGTTTCCGCCTAAGAGGGAATGGGAATTTACCATCGACCTAAAACCAGGAACATAATCGATAGAAATAACGCCTTATCGAATGTCGACCCCTATGTTACAGGAGTTTAAAATGCAGCTGAATGAGTTGTTGGACCTAGGACAAGTGTGTCACCATGGGGTGTGCCTGTTATTTTCATACGAAATAAGGATGGGTCGTTGACACGCTGCATCGACTATCATCGATTGAACAAGGAAATGATCAAGAACCAGTATCTGCTACCAAGGATAGACGATTTGTTTGATTAGATGAAGGGCACGATAATGTTCTCAAAGATTGAATTGAGATCAGGGTATCACCAATTATGGACCATGGAGGAATAAATTTCTAAGACCACCTTTAACACAAGGTTTGGACATTACAAGTTTACTGTTTTACCATTTGTACTGACGAATGCCTCAGGGGTATTTATGAGTTTGGTGAACGAGGTGTTCTTCGAATACTTGGACAAGTTCGTCCAAGTATTCATTGACGATATTTTGATATAATCTTGGATGATGGAAGAACATGATGAACACTTGCGCTTGGTACTACAATGCTTATGAGAGAAAACATTGTTTGGGAAACTATCGAAATGTTTATTTTATCAATCGAAGATTCATTACTTAGGGAATGTCATCTCTAGTGAAGGTATCATTGTGGATCCAACGAAGGTCGAGGCTATTATGGAATGGTCTGTGCTGACAAATTTCTTAGAAGTGCATAGCTTCATGGGTTTAGCGAGATACTATCGATAGTTTGTTGAGGGTTTTTTCAAGATAGCAAATCTGATTATAGAATTGCAGAAGAAGAAAAAGAAGTTTGTGTGGACTGAGAAATGTGCAGAATCATTTCAAAGGATCAAGGAGATGTTGATGAAAATGTCGATACTAAAGGTCCCTGATATGGACAAGGACTTCTTGGTATGCACTGAAGCATCCAAGGAAGGCTTAGGTGGAGTCTTGATGCAAGACGGTCGAGTTATCGCTTATATCTCGAGGAAGTTAAGAATGCATGAGGAGAACTATGAGACACACAATTAAGCCATTGTGTATGCCCTGAGAGTGTGGAGACACTACCTTATTGGATGAAAATTTGAACTAAAAATGGACCATTGTGGTTTACAACACATTTTTACACAAAGCGAATTGAACGCACAACAAAGGCGTTCATCAAAATTAACATCTCACTCCTGCACACACCTGATTGTAATTATTCTTTGAGGACACTTGCGTGTGAGTGATCTATTTCATTATATGATTGAGTGTTTTTCTTATGGATTTTGATAATGTTGTGATGTGTTGATATGCATTTTATTATATCACTATCGACAGGTTCTATTGACTGGTTTTTCCTGAGTGTGCAGGACTCTGGACCAATTAAGGATGCTGATGGCATCGGTGGACCTCCTTGGACTCTGGATCGAGTCAGGGAGTGGATTGTTATGGTTTGAGTGTTTTTTATATTGCATATGTGACATATGACTAGTATATTATGATGTTGATTTTGGATCACTGACATGTTTTGTTGATGGATATAAGGTGACGATAGCTTGCTAACCAGACTCACATTTTGTGTAAATGGGTCATGCATGACAACTAGAGATATTGAGGAAGAGGTGTGGCAGCAACCCTGCCACAACCTACTAGCACTCTCGTTGTGCCTCGAACTGTAGGTTAACGATTACCTAGTTCGAGAAATCCACGATTCTATGAGGGTAGACTATGACAGTCGCTCACGATGATTATAAGGGGCGCGCAATAAGGTAGGACCTTTATTGCTTAGAGGCCCTTAGTCTCCCAAAATCAATCAAAAGGTGAGTGGCATCCTTGGAGCACGTAGTGCGTCTTGAAGGGCACGTCGCGTAAATAAAACATGAATGTAGGCGACTCGAACCCTTGGATCACGTAGTACGTCTTGAAGGGAACGTCGCGGTTTTTAAACATTGGTGAGTCAATGAACCTAAGAACCCAGAAAACTACGTCTCCTTAGGACCTGCTCCGCCTTAAAATAAATATTGCATGAGTAAGGTTTAAAAAAAAAAAAAAAGAGGAATTTATAATAATTTCCCTTAAAAACACTTTTGTCGAGCCTAGTGAATTTAAAGTCTAGCTCTAAGTAGGACTTGAGAACAAAGAAAAAACTAAATAAACAATTAACAAAGCGGGGGGATGAAGAAAATTGAAACATAAATAATTAATTTAAAATTTTTTAATTCAGGATTAAAAATGTTTAAAGGGTTAATTGTTAGCTATGTACAAACTTGCTAATTCCAAACTTAGACAAAAAATGGGAAACTTAAAGACAAAAGGAATGTGGAACATAGAAGGGAATATAGCCTAGGGAATTTTCTAATTTCGAACCTAACTAAGCTGTAGGAAAGGCGTCAATCATTCAAGGAATGTAAGGGAATAAAGGCACATCGAGGAGCATTTTTAGGAACGTTTTTAAGTGGGTGAGGAATATTGGCATTTTAACTTAATTAATTAAATGAATTTCTGGTGCAACTAATGCATCCGGGGACAAGTGTATAGGGGAGAATTTTCCTAATAATAAATTAATAAGAATAATTTAATGTGTCTTTGGAAACAACTCACTAAGAAAACTCTATAAAAGAAATGGTAGAGGATGGGGAAAGGGGACGTCTAGTATACGTAAGGTTATGTTGTCCGATTTTATTCTTGACTGATTTTTCTTGTGGGAGTTGGGACACCCAGCTCAGATAACGAGTGGTAGCTTGACCTTGCGAGGCGAGCTGGGAGCTAGCTTTCTCTGGTTTGTGTGTGTGTCCCCTTTGCATCTCGGGGGATAAGGGGGAAGAAGAGTACCCCTAGCATTGGCTGGGAGGTACCGGTGAGGTCTCAGCAGTTAGCGAGCATAAACTGGACAGAGCGCAAGCGCGGGACAACAACTTTGGAATAGTCATCATCAGGCACGGTACTCCAAGTAAAACTGTTATTTATATTGTGATTAATTTATGCTTGCATGGTTGTGTTAGTTGGATGACATTTCTTGTCATGGGTTCTCTGGCATATGTATTTTTATGATAATTGCAATAAATGTATTGTGGATCTCATTATATTGTAATCTGAAATAAAAGTAAAACTAATCTGATTATACATTCAGTGGACGATCTATTGTGTTAGTGATAAATTTGATTTTTACTTCCATTGGCGGGTAAGAAGTTGGTTGTTTAGATCTTCTGTAGCCAGATGTTTTTGTTCTCCTTCATCTTGTTCACACTCAGATTGAGATTTACGCCCAGAGCAGTCCATGTTTTTTATTTTTATTTTGTGAGCTTGCCTCGGACTTACCATGGCGCCCAGAACATCCGCTCACCCCCCTTTTTCATTTTTTTCTCAACCACGATTTCCTGGTGTTTCTTAGCCCCTGTCCTTCTTTTACGCAGCTAAAATGTTGCCTCACTGCTTTGTAAATCTTATGCATCACTCTCTGCAGTTTGTAATACTTACCCAGCTACTTTGNGATTATTGCAACAAATGTATTGTGGATCTCAATATATTATAATCTGAAATAAAAGTAAAACTAATCTGATTATACGTTCAGTGGACGATCTATTGTGTTAGTAATAAATTTGATTTTTACTTCCATTGGCGGGTAAGAAGTTTTTTGTATAGATCTTCTGTAGCCAGATGTTTTTGTTCTCCTTCATCTTGTTCACACTCAGATTGAGATTTATGCCCAGAGCAGTCCATGTTTATTTTTATTTTTATTGAGATTTACGCCCAGAGCAGAGCAGACTTACCATGGCGCCCAGAACATCCGCTCATCCCCCTTTTTCATTTTTTTCTCAACCACGATTTCCTGGTGTTTCTTAGCCCTTGTCCTTCTTTTACGCAGCTAAAATGTTGCCTCACTGCATTGTAAATCTTATGCATCACTCTCTGCAGTTTGTAATACTTACCCAGCTACTTTGGGCGATTCCCTTCCAAGATCATTTTTGGTCCAGACCTCTCTGCATTTCCTAGGGACTTCCCAGCAACCTCGGGCGATCTCATTCAGAGCTCTTTAATGTTTTAGTTACCTCTGCAATCCGCCGAGCATTCCAGCGGTGCCTCAATGATTCAGTCATCCTCTACATTTCACCGGTGATCTGCCTCTGCGATGAGGTTTTCTTTTTACTCTGCATTTATTTATCCCTGGTAGCATCCCTTAGTCTCTTCGCTTGGCAAGAGATTCGTGCCTGCTATCAGTACAGTGTGCCTCTCTCCTTGGTGTCTTGGATGGACGCTAGTCCGTTTGAGGGGAAGCACTGTTAGTAATTGATTGAATATTTTTAAATGCGTTTTTAAACCCGGTGGATCACTATGCCTCTGACACTTGTTATACTCTGATTTCTTTTTATCAATTGCGTGTATGGGAGCCCTCTCAACGAACGTTTCTCCCCTTTCCTTGACTTTAGGAATTTTAGCGGCCAGTACCAACCAAGGCTACAATATTTAGGCAATTTATGGATCTGCCGTTACAAAGGGAAGTTCCTGAACCCAGTTATTGTAGCCTTCCAACCCGTCAACCCAATCTTTTTGTTAGATTACGCACGCCTTTGGGAGCACGACGAACCTCGAGTGACAATGACAACTATGATGGAGCTCGTTATTTGTAATCCAGTGGAAGAGTCGAAGCGTCGTGAGTGTTGTCCTTCTGCGTTTGCATTCTTGTTGCTTGTTTTTACTCTCAGTCAATCGCGCCCAGGTCAGAGTCACTCCAGGAGGGTTTCCATTTGTTCACCCTTACTCTTTGTGGTTCCCTAACCTCAGCACAGGGATTCCTCTCCACGATTTCTTCCCAGCTTGGATATCCTTTCTCAGTGTCTCGATTGCGCCTCCCTCTGCGCCTGGTCTATTTTCGCAAAAGCGGATTGGGGCTGAGCGAATCTCGGATGTTATATCTCTCTCATTTTTCTCATGGTTTTTTTCGTTGACTGTGTTCCCAGTTTTAAATTAATTCTGTGAATGATTTTCAGTTTTAGTTGAGTGAGAGACACTTTTATAACTTACCCTTCCCACCTTAGTCTTAGTAAATTCTAGACAAGAGGTTTCTTACTCAACGTAAATGGGTTCAAGGTAATTTCATTTTCCACTTCCTCTGTATTACGTTTAATGTTGTAAATTCTAAGGTTTGTTGTTGGTTAAAACTTTAGAG
>JASDQU010107974.1:66536-76880 GCA_032191745.1 Picea mariana | reverse complement strand
TATCCTAGTGGATGTCTAGCTGGTGTCTAATGTTGCTGCCCACCAGATGTCACCTGTCCCACCGATCTCACTGGAGTCCTTTTTTGGCCCCTGCTAATGAGCTCCTCCTCAACTATGAGGGACTTCTAGACAACATTGTGTAAGGTTTGAGGCATCAAAATCCTCACTTTTGCACGAATGCTGACATTAAGGCCGAACATGAAAATTTTGACCTTAAGCTTCTCGGTATTCAGGTGGGGAGCATACCGAAGCAATTCCATGAAACGAGACTCGTACTCGGGCATCATATGCTGTCGTGTCACAAGGCGTTGAACTCATTGAGCTGACACTCAATGAATTCCTCCAGAAAATACATCTCACGGAACCACTCCTCGAATAGTTCCCATGACATGTCTTCAACAAACATGTTCATTTGCAACAAGAGTGTCTTCCACTATAGAAGAACACTCCCCTTCAGTTGGAAGAATGCCATATAGACCTTCATGTTGGACATATAGTTGCGAAGTGCAAAACACATTGCCATATTCTCCAACCATTCCTCGACGGCTGCGCCATCCATGTCACCAAAGAACTCGAGAAACTTGACCTTCTTGAGTTCACGGTGAATGCTACCAGTACTAGTAGGGGCGCGTGGTGGACCCTCAGGAGGTTCCGACGCCCTAGCCTAATCTCTATCCAAATGGTTGATCAGTGCATTTGACATCCTATGAAAGGACCTCATCAACCCAACCACATCACCCACAGGTATATGTTCCTGTCCAACAACCCGTTCTTCTCCCTGGGGGGTTAGACCTCTCAGACATGGATTCTGCTGGAGGTGTCACGCCTCCTCCCTTAGAACCCCATCGTCTGTCTCCGCGGCCTCCTTTAACCATGATTACCTGCACGAATACAAATAAATTTAATAGGCAACATTTTAAAATGAAGCGTCTAATCAATGGAAGTCGTTGTTATCCCAAGTCGTGGGTCAAACCGGCTCTGATAACATATGTAAAGGCCTCAATCATTATAGGACAAAATATGTACAATAAGTAATATTTTCTTTTGTAGGATTAGGACAAAACATCACAATAAGTCATCCCGACACAACTCGACGATATCACATGATTAATTTCATGCCGAATATAAACATAAAAAGGCATAGCATGTTAGCACTTCATGAAGCTTGACGCAATTTACAACATTTACGCAAATAAAGAATATAAACGACCATGCTAAATAACTTCAGCAACGATCAGGAAGGCGCAAAATACATCTAATAAACCGACATAATTAACACAACTTCCATGGCTAGCGATTTATAAATATCCACAATCATTCGACACAATACATTTTTCAAGGCGCAAGAAGTAAATAATCGTCGACTAATCATTAAATTGATCCCTTCAACCCGCACAAGCAAGGAATTCTAAATATTATTCCATACTTCATTCAATACCTTAAATTTTCAACGCGAAAGAGACAACTGATTTTAAAAACCATCAATCAATAACTAATTAGCAAAACTAAACATCTAAAATCTATAATTCTATTCAATGATTCCTTTTCGTGAGAAGTCTAAATATTCAACAGTCTTACTTTATTTGAAATATATAAACGCAACACTCTAATCAATCATCTAATCATCGACGCAGGTAACTACATTCAAACTTAAATTTCACTATGGTCTAAGACCTCACCGTCAAATTTATGAGCGAAATAAGTCGAACTCTAAAACGTCATGAAAAACATATAAACCGGCGCGCGCAAGGTTTAAACTCCACATGTCCTATTTTTAAGATGGAAATAGCACGGGCATTCCATCAATGATCATCTAAACATATTTTTTAAATTCACAAAAGATCACTAGATTGTTTTTTTTTAATCCCACTCACCACTAAACTATCCTCGTGAATATCCACTAAGGCAAGCTTCACTTGTCAGATAACATTATTCATGGTGCGCCCAATATATTAGTAGTAACTGAAAAATTTGAATGCATCACTGCTTAATTCGGAAACTCATGTAAGTCGAGGGAATTTAACGGGGACAATTATTTTTTTTAGAAATTAAAGTCGAATCCCAATTAAACTGTAATATAAAGTCAGAGACGGAAATAATAAAAATGGGAAGATCAAATATTTACACATGCAGCTCTTGTAGTTCGCATTCTAAATATTTTTTCTATTACAATAGACAATATTTTATTTGTAGAGAATTTCTTATTATATTCTGGACTGTAACATACATTTTTCCAAAGTTGTAGATCACCATATTAGATGTAGAAACATAATGTGGGCGCTACTGGTAGGTAAGGGATATATTTTTAAAAATTTGAAATTTTTTTTTTTCAATAGGATAACAGATCATCCATTACAGTTTTAACCAAAATCTAAAGTTTCAACCAACAACAAACCTTAGAATTTACAGCATTAAACGTAATACTGAGGAAGTGGAAAATGAAATTACCTTGAACCCATTTACATTGAGTAAGAAACTTCTTGTATAGAATTTAATAAGGTGGGAAGGTTAAGTTATAAATATTAGAATTGCAAATGCGGAAAACAAAATTCACGTAAGACAATAAAAAATCATGCAGATTAACAAACACAAATTTTACGTGGTTCACCCCAGATTTGGGATACGTCCACCAAGTAAAGGTATCGGTTGTCTTATTATTCAGATCATGGGGATTTACAACAACTTCACTCATACATCTCACTCACTCTCAGCCTTTACCAGAATAAATGAATTTATAGAAATACATAGTTACATAATAACTGACTATTGAATGTTCTCTCACCCATATTATAACTTGGTCTCATTGGTTACAACCAATGCTGAATAATAGGATCTAAAATCCATTCCTGGAGGAATTCGTTGTCACCAAATTCCAACAATCACCACCTTGACAACAATTAACCTGATACCTTGCTCATGTTGATGTTTGGACAACATTGGGAAGCCATTCTCTAAAGATAATAATTACTAATATAATTATTAACTATAGCATATAATAAGTAAATAGTAATAACAAATAGTTGATGATTATTCAAGGGACGCATTCTTTCATGGATGGTCTCCTTATGTTCCCTATATATGGAACACTCATCATTGTAATAACATATCGAATATCTCTTATATCTTATATGAAGAAAGTCAACATGGTATCAGAGCGGGACTGGGCCTTACACCCTCACGGGAGGGCCTAGGAAAACAACAATGATGAGCTCCAAATTTGCTTGATTGAACTCGATCCGTCTTATTCCACGCGAATATCTGGGATCAATGAATCTAGTAAGGTCTCCTGATCTAGCGATAACTAGATAGATATGGAAATGACGTTTTTTGGGCACATGGTCATATCGTTCCATTCCCCTGACACGCAAATATTTGATGGAGGTTCGCACAGATCCTTGGACAGGTGAAGTCCCGGGAGGCGGGAAGGGAAGACAATTGAGTTCTCTCGGCCATGAGCGGTTTTGTTTTCTATAAAGAGTTGTCAACCAACACTGACGTCATGTTCACATGCATCGAATAGTGACGCATTGGCAACCTGTATCACCAAATTTGAGTTCATGTTATAGTTTGGTGACCATGAAGTTCGGAAAAATTTCAACATTGCTCGAGTGATTGATCAGGTTTGGACCACCTACCAATGCTTTAACCAACGATCGAGGGTATACACAGTTTTCAAGTTAAGCCATAATTCTTCATGAATGGGGGTTCCTTTATTTTGTGCCCATGAACTCGTATTGCTCTTGGTTTTGGTGATGTTGCCTCTAGATCACGTTGGAGTTAACAAGAGTATGGGATATGATCTAATGCCCGCGTCCAAGTGATTGGTCAAAGAATCCAAGCAGAGACTCTTGAGAGATCGTTGGAGGCCGAGAATACTTCTAATTGTTTTCACCCATGTGGAGTGGAATGTTTGATTCTTTGCGCCCTATTCTATCATATTGATTATGGTTGAGGTTGAGTTTCCTTTCAGAATCAAGTTAACTTTGGAGAAAAGGTCATCTATATAGTGTCAATGTAAATGTTTGGCGTCCACAGTGGGACGAGCACCAAGCGAGGAGGCCACTATCACAACATAGTGAGGATATTGATATGCGCCTACTCGCAGTTCAGGCTACAAAGGAATTCTATTTAATCGTCAACGCTAATGTTGTATATGAGTCTTGGGTTCAGAGACATTTTATAATTGGCATGTTCGGTACCATGGTCAAAATGATTCGAAGTGTTGGTGGAATCTTCAATCCTATGAAATCACTTAAAGAATGTCCACCTTCGTTAAGAGGGAGGTGGTGTTTTCTCTCCTCTAGCCGACTAAACCCCTCTGGACAAGAGTTTCCCTAATTAGTCATGTGAGGTGACTGAGGGATTAATTCTTAGTTGGGAACAAGTATTGCGGAAGCCATGCGAGGTGGCTAGGTGATGCAGGAGCATCATCAGCAGCAAGCAAACGTGGAGGCGAAAGACAGCTGGGATGAACGCCATCACATTTTAGCACATGTCAAAAACGTTTTGAAATGTTTTTGAAAGTTTGGATGTGCAGACATTAATGAAATAGTTAAGAAGGAATACTTCCATATTGTAAATAGATCTTGAGCGATCCACTCTCATCTGTAGGGTGTAGAGGAATTTATGCCAGTTAATGAAAGTAGGTAGATTCAAAAATTCTAGATTAGATAGTTTTAGGAGTTGGAGGGAAAACAACTATAGACACCCTCATCTTTGTATCATTGTATCAGTTAGAGATGGTAGGATTAAGTGCATTAGCATAGAGGAGAAGCAGAGAGTTGTGGAGAAGAACCCATGTACAAAAATTCTGAATTAATATATGAAGGTCTGATTCAGACTCATGGTGTTATAATATTTTCTGTTTCTAACATGCTGAATGTTATGCTTATGGTTATATTATTCTCTCTGTTTTGCATTTACTTTTATGCCCTGTATGTATGATTTCATGTCAAGTGTTTGAAGTCTGAGAGAGAGTAAGGGAATGAGTTTCAATTATTTCTCTTCTTGAGTAAAAGTTCCTGCAAGGAGTGTAGTGAAGCGTCCACAAGGAGTGCATTGACAGAATTCAGAGTTCATCTCTGAAAGCTCAGGAGAGATACTGTTGTTCTCATGTCAACTAAAGTGTAAAGACAAGCATACAAGCCATGCAAGGTGTGCGCAGGCTGGTTGAGACCTTCGAACTTATAAACTAAGGTTGAGAGATTGAAGGATTGTTGTTGTAGAGTTATACAGAGTCAAGAGATTCAAATATTCAAGAATATTTGAAGAAGTACCGCAAGGAGTGCGTGCAAAAGTCTTTTAGGAGACCCGAGGTTGCGAAGGAAGCTCAAGACGGTTAGGACCTTTGAATCATTTGAGAGAAAGGTAGAAAATGAAAGTAGTTATGCAGAGGTTAAATTCCAGAGGAGGATCACAGGTTTGATTTGAGCTAGAGGTTCTTTGAGGAGGAGATTGAACGGTTGGAATTCTCCGAGGAGAACTCCCGAAATGGCGGGGACCGTAGGATCCAGGAAAGTTGTAGGGGAGTTAAGCGTTGGATAGATCTATCCTTCGAAAGGCAGAGTCAACATGGAATGTAGATCATGACCTATTCAGGTCGTTAGATCATTTCGAGAATTCGGAGTTCGGGAGCCCGTTGGTCGTAGTGACACAAGGTTAGGGTCAAGAGTTTCGAACTCCCGGTACCCAGAAACCCAAAATAGAGGGGGATGTCGAAAGGTGGTTCAAGTTTCAAAAATGGGAAAAGGTAACAGGTAGAAGGAGTCCACATCAGGAGCAAAGAATAGCTCGAGGGGACACTTGAAAAGTCAAGAACCCTCTCGACAAGCTTCAAGAAATCCCAGGAGAGGCAAAACCCATTTCAGCATATCAGGGACCCTGTTGACAACGGGAAAAGAGATAGTGCTAAGGAAATCCCAAAGTTGCGAAGTGTAGTAGGGCTGAGGGTGGAATTTTAGGGATTTCGGTAATTCGAGTTTCGGGACCCCGGGAGTCTAGAGGTAGAGTTGCACGACATTGTGACTCCGGAAATCGCAAAGAGCGAAAAGCCGAAAATCAGTGGCAAGGTGAATCGAGATTTTGGTATTTTGGGTTTCAGAGATTGAAGGGGCAAGGCGCTCAACAATGGGATTTGTGTAATCATGAAATTCGGTATCCTGAAAAGAAAAGGGAAAAGTCCCAATGACAGTTGGGGTTTGATCGTGGGGTTCATGCCGGTGAATGATCGCGCGATCATAACTCAGGAGGGCTTGTGAACTATACTCGGAGAGGGTGAGTGAATAATTCCCTGGGAGGAATTAATAGGGTCAGTCAGACTCTAAGGACCGAAGTTGAAATATCCTGTGTGGACTCTGGTCTGAGGGTCTGAGGTTTGCGCCAGTTGTGGTATCAGAGCTTATAAAGATTTCTTTGCTTTCTGTAGCAGGGAAAAGAGGAATTTTGCAGCCACGCCGCCAAGAAGAAGAGACAAGAAAATACCTGACCCACCAGTGGAAAGGGAAATTCCAAGAAGAAGAGACATACAATTACCTGATGCGGCAAGGGAAAGAGAGATGTGTGAACTACATGCCAGGCTTGATGCCATGGAAACAACACAGAGGTGCACAGTTGACGCTGGGGATATCAGTGAATCTGAAAGTGAAAATGAAGCCAGAAATGAAGAAGTTGCAGCTGAAGATGCAGTAGATGAACACCTATTTAGGGCTGTTGCAAGGATAGGTGCTAGAGAAAAAATGGACATTCTAGTATATGAAGGAAACCTAGATGTTGAAGAGCTTCTAGACTGGATTATAGCTCTGGATAAATATTTTGACTATGAGGATGTCAAGGAAGACAAGAAGGTCAAGCACGCTATTACAAGACTTAAAGGGCATGCAACATTATGGTGGGATGAACTACAGGCTGACAGACGCTGCAAAGGCAAGAAGAAAATCAAAAGCTAGGACAGAATGGTCACAAAGATGAAAGACAAATTTATACCCAGGGATTATCAAATTACTCTTTTTTGGAGAATGTAGAACTTGAGACACAAATTGATGACAGTGAAAGAATACACTGAAGAGTTCTACAGTATAAATATCAGAGCAGGTCATCAGGAAAGTGATGATGAAAAAGTTTCCAGGTATATGAATGGTATGAGATACGATATCCAGGACGAGATGAGCATGATGACCCTTAGGAATGTGGAGGATGCTTATCAGATGGCTCTAAAAGCTGAAGAGAAGCTGAGATAAAAACAAGGTCAGAGAGGGCGAGGCAGAAGTCAAGCCAGAGGAAAAACAATTGCCCAAGACAAAAATCAGAAACCTAAAGAAGAGTGGAAGAAACCTCAACCTCAAACTGAGAGAGGTGGAAGCTCACAGAGAGGAAAGTATGCTGATAGAAATAATTTTCCTCGAACCAGAGGAAGAGGAAGAGGTAGAGGTGGAGAAATAAAATGCTTTACCTATGGAAAAAATGGACACAAATCTTATGAATGTCCAGATAAGAAGAAAGAAGGAGGTGAAACTCACATTGCCGAAGCTCAAGGATGGAATGTTGAGGCAGAAGATGCTGAGGGTAGAAGATCCTTGATGATGAGAAAAGTTCTCTTAGCGCCAGAGAAGGAGGCAGAGAACCCATCCCAAAGGAATAGAATTTTTCGGACTGCTTGCAAGACCAAAGACAGGGTATGCAAAGTCATCGTGGACAGTGGTAGCACAGACAATCTTGTTTCTACAAAGATGGTAGAAAAGTTGGAGCTGGAGACTATTGAACATCCAAGCCCATGCAGAGTTTTGTGGCTACAGAGAGGACATCAAGTAAATGTCATTAAAAAATGTTTAGTTGAATTTAAAATAGGAGGATATAAGGATGAAATACTATGTGACGTCATTCCCATGGATGTTTGTCATATATTGCTGGGTAGACCATGGAAATATGATAGGAATGTGATTCATGATGGGAGAAAGAACACATACACCCTGGAGAAGAATGGGAGAGCTCACATGTTGTTGCCAATTAAGGATAAAGAAGTGAAGCCAGAAGTAAGCAACACTGTACTTCTCATGAGTGGGAAGGAACTTTATAAGGAGGTTAAGAAGAAGGAAGATACACAATTCCTTTTGGTCAGGAAGCCTAAAATTGTTTTAACCAGTACAAGAGTGGATGATTTACCAGGGGAAATCTAGGAGTTGCTGGAAGAATTTGCGGATATAGTAGTGGACGAGCTACCTCGTTCATTGTCGCCAATCAGAAGTATAAGTCATCACATCTATCTTATACCTGGAGCTAGTTTACCAAACAAAGCAGCGTACAGATTGACGCCGTAGGAGAATGAAGAGGTCAGGAGACAGGTCCAAGATTTAATGGACAAAGGGTTGTTTAGAGAATTATTGAGTCCATGTGTTGTTCCAACAGTGCTCAGCCCAAAGAAATATGGAGGCTAGAGGATGTGTACAGACTCGAGGGCAATCAACAAGATTACCATCAGCTATAGATTTCCTTTGCCAAGGATGGATGATTTGATGGATTGCTTGAGTGGAGCAAATTGTTTTTCAAAAAATTATTTGAAAAGCAGGTATCATCAAATCCAATTGAGAGAAGGTGATGAATGGAAGACCACATTCAAGACAAATGAAGGGTTGTATGAATGGCTTAACAAATGCGCCTAGTACTTTCATGAGGTTGATGAATGAAGTCTTGAAGGATTTCATAG
This sequence comes from Picea mariana, assembly GCA_032191745.1. Classification (NCBI taxonomy): domain Eukaryota; kingdom Viridiplantae; phylum Streptophyta; class Pinopsida; order Pinales; family Pinaceae; genus Picea; species Picea mariana. Next base: position 68,182 of record JASDQU010107974.1, on the reverse strand, counting down.
GAAAATTTGTCATTGTATATCTTGACGATATACTGATTTTCAGTAGAACAGAAACAGAGTACTTGAAGCATTTGGCCACAGTGATGAGGATATTACAATAAGAGAAGTTACTGATTAATATGAAGAAATCAACATTTATGAGGACATAACTCATTTATTTGGGTTTTGTTATCTCCGTAGATGAGTTGAAAATGGATCTTGATAAGGTAGAGGTGATTAAGAATTGGCCATCGCCGAAGAGTATATTTGAAGTTAGAAGCTTTCATGGATTGGCTAGTTTCTACAGGAAATTTATGAGAAATTTCAGTGGAATTAGCACACCAATGATGGACACGGTGAAGAAAAGACATAAATATTTTCACTGGACACAAGAAGCAGAGAAAAGTTTCAATTTGTTGAAAAGGAAGATTACTGAACAACCAATTTTGGTGTTGCTAGATTTCAACAAGACGTTTCAGGTCAAGTGTGATGCAAGCGGATTTGCAATTGGAGCGGTCTTGAGCCAAGACGAAAGACCGATTGCATACTTCAGTGAGAAACTGAATGAATCAAAGATTAAATATTCAACATATGACAAGGAATTTTATGCAGTCATACATGCACTGAAGAAGTGGAGGCACTATTTGGTTCCTAAAGAGTTTGTTTTGTACAGTGATAATCATGCTTTACAATTCGTGACTCAACAGGAGAAGTTGAACCAAAGACATGTTAAATGGGTTGAATACATGCAGAATTTTACTTTTGTAATTAAACATATTTTTGGAACTTCTAACAAAGTTGTTGATGCTTTGAGTAGGAAATGTTTGCTGATGCAAGAATTTAGAGTCAAAACATTGGGTTTTGAGAACCTCAAGGACATGTACAGATATGACCCAGATTTCAAAGAGGCGTATGAGGCATCTAAGAATCCAATTCTCAGGGACAAAAGTCAATGGACTGAATATATGATCCAGGATGGATTATTATTCAGAGGCATTCAATTATGTATTCCAAAATGCTCCATGAGGGAGAATCTGTTGAAAGAAAAACACAGTGGAGGATTGGCCAGATATTTCGGTCATGACAAGACGTTCTCGAAATTAAATGGCCCATATTTTTGGCCAGGGATGAGAACCGATGTCAAAAGATTTGTGGATAGATGTAGAATTTGTCAGCACATGAAGGGAAAAAGGAAAAACATATGGTTATACCAGCCATTACCCATACCAGAGAGGCCGTGGGATGCAGTGAGCATGGATTTTATATTGGGGCTGCCAAGAACACAAAGAGGATTTGATTCGATCTTTGTGGTGGTAGACATATTTTCAAAGATGGCACATTTTATACCATGTCAGAAAACCAGTGACACGACCCATATTGCGAACCTTTTTTTCAAAGAAGTTGTCAGACTTCATGACTTTCCAAGGAGTATAGTTTCAGATTGAGATACCAAGTTCGTGGGACATTTTTGGAGGACTTTATGGAAGAAGCTGGGGAAAAATCTGTCTTTTAGCTTATCTTATCATCCTCAGACAGATGGACAGACAAAAGTTGTAAACAGGAGCTTGGGGATTTGTTAAGGAGCCTAGTGATTGAACACCACAGTCAGTGGGATCACATTCTACCACGGGTGTAATTTGTCTACAATGATTCACACAACAGAAGAA
>JASDQU010107974.1:44928-66053 GCA_032191745.1 Picea mariana | reverse complement strand
AAACAAATTCCTGTAGCTGAAAAGCCACAGATGGAAAGTATACTTGACAAGAGAGTCGACAAGAGGACTAGGAGAAAAGAGTATTTTGAATACTTGATCAAATGGAAGGGACATCCAGTTGAAGATGCCAACTGGGAGAATGAAGCATAAATTCAGAAGCATGGACAGACCGTGCAAGAGCTCATGAACAGGAGTCCATGAAAATTTTCAAGTGAGGGAGTATGATGCAGGAGCATCGTGAGAAATAAGCAAGCGTGGAGGCGGAAGATAGCTGGGATGAACGCCATCACATTTTGGCACATGTCAAAAACATTTTGATATGTTTTTGAAAGTTTGGATGCGCAGACATTAATGAAATAGCTAAGAAGATGTACTTCCATATTGTAAACAGATCTTGAGCAATCCGCTCTCATCTGTAGGGTGTAGAGGCATTTATGCCAGTTAATGAAAGTAGGTAGATTAAAAATTCTAGATTAGACAGTTTTAGGAGTTGGAGGGAAAAGAACTATAGACACCCTCATATTTGTATCATTGTATCAGTCAGAGATGGTAGGATTAAGCACATTAGCATAGAGGAGAAGCAGAGAGTTGTGGAGAAGAACCCATGTACATAAATTCTGAATTAATATATTAAGCTTTGATTCAGACTCATGGTGCTATAATGTTTTCTGTTTCTAACATGTTGAATGTTATGCTTATGGTTATATTATTCTCTCTGTTTTGCATTTACTTTTATGCCCTGTATGTATGATTTCATGTTAAGTGTTTGAAGTCTGAGAGAGAGTAAGGGAATGAGTTTTAATTGTTTCTCTTCTTGAGAATGAATTCCTTCAAGGAGTTCAGTAAAGCATCTGCAAGGAGTGCGTTGACATAATTCAAAGTTCATCTCTGAAAGCTCAAGAGAGATACCATTGTTCTCGTTTCAACTAAAGTGTAAAGACAAGCATAGAAGCCATGCAAGGTGTGTGCAGGCTGGTTGAGACCTTAGAACTTATAAACTAAGGTTGTGAGATTGAAGGATTGTTGTTGCAGAGTTGCACAGAGTCAAGAGATTCAAATATTCAGGAATATTTGAAGAAGTGCCACAAGGAGTGCATGCAGAAGTCTTTTAGGAGACCCGAGGTTGTGAAGGAAGATCAGGAGGGTTAGGACCTTTGAATCATTCGAGAGAAAGGTAGGAAATGAAAATATTTATGCAGAGGTTAAATTCTAGAGGAGGATCAAAGGTTTGATTTGAGCCAGAGGTTCTTTGAGGAGGAGATTGAACGGTCGGAATTCTTCGAGGAAAACTCTCGAAATAGTGGGGACCGTAGGATCCAGGAAAGTTGCAGGGGAGTTAAGCATTGGATAGATCTATCCTTCGAAAGGAAGAGTCAACATGGACCGTCGATCGTGACCTATTCAGGCCATTAGATCATTTTAGGAATTCAAAGTTCGGGAGCCCGGAGTGCAAGCCAAAACCTTGGTTGATCAAGTTCCTAAAATGAAAAAGGAGGTTTCGTTTGTGAAGTCAAAGAGTGACGAGTTCGGGAATTTGAAACTTCGGAGTTTGGGGTTTCGGAAGTCCTGAGGACGGGTGATCTAGACTCAGCGGGGAGGAAAGTTCAAAATCAGAAATTGCGATAGAGTATTTGTCAGGTTTTTGTCATTCCCGTTGACAAGGGGCAGAAAACTCCACATCAGAAGTACCAAAATCGTGAGACACGAAGGAAATTAAGGAAGTGCATTTTGGCAAATCAGGGTTCGAGAATTCGAGGGTCATAGTGACACAAGGTTAGGGTCAAGAGTTTCGAACTCCCGGTACCCGGAAACCTGAAATAGAGAGGGTTTTCAAAAGGTGGTTCAAGTTCCGAAAATGAGAAAAGGTGACATGTGGCAGGAGTCCACGTTAGGATAAAATCATAGCTCGAGGGGACACTTGAAAAGTCTAGAACCCTCTCGACAAGCTTCGCGAAATCCTATGAGAGGAAAAACCCATTTCGGCATATCGGGGACCGTTTTGACAAAGGGACAAGACATAGTACTAAGGAAATCTCGAAGCCACGAAGTGTAGTAGGGCCGAGGGTGGACTTTTCAAGATTTCAGTAATTCGGGTTTCGGGACCTCGGGAGTCGAGAGGTAGAGTTGCATGACATTGAAACTCCCAAAATCGCGAAGAGCGAAAAGACGAAAATCAGTGGCAAGGTGAGTCGAGAGTTTGGTATTTCAGGTTTCAGAGGTTGAAGGGGCAAGGCGCTCAACAACAGGATTTGCGAAATCGCGAAATCCAGTATCTCGAAAAGAAAATGGAAAATTCCCAATGACAGTTGGGGTTTGATCGTGGGGTTCATGCCGGTGAATGATCACATGGGAATAAATCAGGAGGGCTTGTGAACTATACTCGAAGAGGGTGAGTGAATAATTCCCCAGGAGGAATTAAGAGGGTCAGTCAGACTCTAAGGTCCGAAGTTGAAAGATCCTGTGTGGACTCTGGTCTAAGGGTCTAAGGTCTGCGCCACTAGGTGTGAATGAGGCTATGGTTGTAGTCTTCCCTATGCCATGCGAGGTGTCTAGGTGTGAACAAGACTATTGGGAGAGGAGAAACATCACAACATGGTAATGGAGACTATAGTAGTGGTTGTGTACCACTAGACAATAGTTGTGTACTACTATGACGTGGAAACAATGGTGTACTATTGGATGACATTGCAGTAGTCGTGTGATACTGGTTGATTGCAACATAGTCATAAAGAATGTGGCAGATGATTTGAGCTACCGATGGCATGGTAGTAGCAACATGCTACTACTTGATTGCGTAGTAATTAGTGGATTACTGGATGAAGGAACCAAGAAATTTGTTTCACGAGGAAACCTCGATATGTCTTGGGGGATATTGGTTTCATGAGGGAACCTCAACGTGTCCTAGAGATGTTTGAGAAGGGATAAGTGCGGTTGGTCTTATAACCCAATTTCCGATGTGGAGAGAACATGTAGACATGTCAAGGGAGTTGAACCTTGACGTCATACACTATGGGAGTTGACCCTAGTGTTTCTAGAGGGTGTATCTCTAGAAGTCCACATGGAGTGCCATGTGTGACAAACTTTCTCCGAATCGTACTCCTCTGTGAATTGAGTTGAGTTGATCTGTGATGATACTTATCCTTGAAGGGATAAGTGGAACACTTATTCGAGAAGGAATAAGTGCAGTTGGGCTGATAACCCATCATCCCATGTGGAGAGCACATGAGGACATGTAAAGGGAGTTGAACCTTGACATCATACACTATGGGAGTTGACCCTAGTGCTTCTAGAGGGTGTAGCCTCTAGAAGTCCACATGGAGTGCCATGTGTGACAAAATTTCTCTAGATCGTACTCCTCTGTGAATTGAGTTGAGTTGATATGTGAGGACTCTTATTCAAGAAGGGATAAGTGCATTTTGGCTTATAGCCAAACATTCTAGAGGGAGTAGCCTCTAGAAGTGTTCCTAGAGGAGTAGCCTCTAGAAGTCCACATGGGAGTGCCATATGTGACAAATCTTTTACTACTATGGTGGTTTTGTACCACTGGTGGAGACTGTGTGTCTTGGGACAGTAGTTGTGTAATATTATGGAAAGATACCTCCCTAGCTAAGAGGGAGTGTTGATGTTTCAACAACGGGCATAACTTCATTTATATTGGCCTGCAGACCAAGGGAGATAGGATACATTTATCACAAAGGTGCACTTGTGATAAATGGGCCCATACGTAGTCCTTCCTTGATCATGAAAAGGAATAATGTGGACTCGAGGTGCTTGAAGTGATTTCCAAGTGTCAGTTAGCATCAAGCCAACATTCACTCATAGGTGTGTGCTTTTGGTGAAAGATCTTGGTATAGTATTTGTCCTAGTCATCGTGATTTGACAACGAATGATAAAGACTCAAGATGTTATATGATTTTACATGCGGACCCAAAGTGAGCCTAGTCTTAGAGAGATTTAATTGTCTCAGAGGGAGTGTCGCGGAAAGAGTTTCTCCTCAATTCAGGTGGAAGAGAGATGTCTCCCAGGACTAAAAGATAAGTGTCATGAGTCTAGGGTGAAGTTTGTATACCTCAAAGACAAGAGTGGCATGTTGCAGAATGTCTCCCTTGTTGAGAGGAAGTGTTGATGTTTGGACAACATCGAGAAGACATTCTCTAAAGATAATAATTACTAATATAATTATTAACTATAACATATAATAAGTAAATAGTAATAACAAATATTTGATGATTATTCAAGGGATGCATCCTTTCATGGATGGTCACCTTATGTTCCCTATATATGGAACACTCATCATTGTAATAACATATCGAATATCTCTTATATCTTATATGAAGAAAACCAACAACTCTTTCTTCTTTTCATCACCTTTTCTGCAAGCTAGGAGAAGCCAAGCACCATCATAGATTCTCTAAAAGTACTGGTTTTGTGAACATGTCTGCACAGCTGTCTTTTGTATGAACTTTTTCAAGAGAAACTCCACCTTCATCGATGACCCGTCTTACAAAATGGTACTTAATAGGAATATGTTTAATTTTACTGTGATAGGCTGGATTCTTAGCCAAGTGAATAGCACTTTGACTATCACAAAGTAGCTTTACCTTGTCCTGCATCCTTCCAAAATCACCCAACAAACATTTTAACCAAACTGCCTCTTTGAAAGCATGTAAAGAAACTATGTATTCTGCTTCTGTAGTGGATAAAGCAACAATGCTCTATAGCTTTGACATCCAACTAATAGTTCCACCTGTAAGAGTAAATAAATATCTCGAATTTGATCTCATTTTGTCCAAATCACCTGCAAAATCAGAATTAACATATCCAGAGACTAACTCATGACCATTGTTATAGGTGATACAAAAATCACTTGTTCCCCTTAGATACCAAAGCACCCATTTCACTACTACCCAATGCTCTCTACCTGGATTTTCCATATATCTGCTGACAACCCCAACTGCATGTGTAATGTAATGTTTTGTACTAACCATCTCATACATTAAACTTCTTACTGCATTAGCATACGGTATTGGAGACATATGATCATTTTCTTCTTGTGTATTAGGACATAAACTTGAAGAAATCTTGAAATGGGAAGCTAAAGGTACAAAAATTGGTTTCCACAAATGGTAAGATTTGGTTTCCACAAATGATCTGTAGTTGAATGAGTTTCAAGCTGAATCTATTGATATTTCGATACTTCTACCTGTTTCATTTGAACGTCTACATTTGATTTGATGTGAGATGATTCATCAAATATTACATCTTTGTTAGTGGTGATCTTGTGGGCAGTAGGTTCCGACAACCTGTACCCCTTAATACCATCACCATATGCAACAAAGATAAGCCTTTTTTATTTTGGATCTATTTTAGAACGCTGATGTTTCAGAATTAGAGCATAGGCTTGACAACCAAAAAATTTAATATTAGAATAATTACAAGGGTGGCCTTTCCATACCTCTTTAGGAATCTTACACTCTATTGTTGTTGATGGTGATCGATTCACCAGATAACAAGCTGTAGTTACTGCTTCTTCCCATAGTTCCTGCTACAAGTTGGCATTACTAAGCATACTTCTTGCTCTCTCTAGAAGTGCCATGTTCATGCATTCAACAACTCCATTTTGTTGAGTATAGGAAGTGGTTTTATGCCTATCAATCCCAAACTCCTTGCAATAGTTATGAAATTCCATTGACATAAATTAACCACCATTATCGATTCATAAACATTTAATGGACCTACCAGTGCTCTTTTCCACTAAATCTCTAAACTGTTTCAAAATAGTAAACACATCATCTATTCTTTTCAGCATATAGATCCAGACCTTCCTAGATAAATAATCTACAAAGGTAACAAAGTATGATGATCCTCCATACGAAACAGTAGGGGATTGTCTCCAAACATCACAATGGATATAATCAAGGATTCCTTCACTGGTGTGTCTTCCAGTTTTAAATCTCCGCCTATTCTATTTTTCATAAATACAGTGCTTGCAGAAATCTAACCTTAAATACTTTAGACTAGGAAGTAACTTGCGATTAGATAATATCTTCAATCCTCTTTCGCTCATATGGCCCAATCATTGATGCCATAGTCGAACAATATCATTGTCATTCTTAGATACAATTGTCGCATGATCTGACTGGGTTCTTCCTTCTAACAGAAACAGGTTTCCAACCTACTTCTCTTTCATAACCAGTAGGATTCCTTTTTATACCTTCATAACTCCACCTGGAGCAGTACTTTTATGTCCTCAAGTATCTAAGATTTCAAAATATATTAGGTTCTTCCTAAGCTCAGGTACATGTCTCACATAAGTTAGTATCTTAACAGATCCATCAAACATCTTAATTTTAATGATACCAATTCCCACAACTTTACATGATATATCATTTCCCATGTAAACAATTCCGCCATCTATAGAATGGTAAATAATAAACCAGTGTCTATTGTTACACGTCAAAATTACTCACTTCGATGATGTCTCATTTTCATTATCTCAACTGTCGCAAGTGTCATAGAAATCATATTGTCGTCTCGCCTATGTCGCATCACGGATGACATCATAAGAACACTTGATATATCCTCTAAGATTCGTTAGAAGACAACAATATATCTTCTGGCAAAGAGTACAAACTTTTACCTTGAGAAATTACCATCATAAAATCATTTTTGGAGATTAGCGCTCCCCTCCCCACTTGCAAGGAGTGCTAGTGCTCCTTTTCCTATTAGCAATGAGTGCTACAACGCTCTATGTCCCACTTTCAGGGAGCACCGATCTGTTGAGTAAATCTTGGGGACAAATCCCCCTTATCTCTAAAGACAACTGAGAAATATCTGAGTCAGTTTGGCTTGAATCCAAGTTTAAATATGGATCTAAGGGGAATCCCACAACTGATGGACTAATATCCTCAACTTATCCCAATAATATCTAAGGTGGTTATGCCTCTCAAAGCCTATATAAGGAGGAATTCTCATGCTGAAAAGGAGGAGAATAATCAGTGAAAATTATTGTCATTTTGATTGTGGATCGTTCGATCAAGGGGTTGGACAAGGAGAGCTTGGTGAGGCTACTACATCTGCATATACACTTTGTAAGCACCTTATTTTGTTCTCATTAATACATGTGGTTGGCTTGTTTCCTTCAACATTGTGTACATTTGCATGAGCTTGTATTTTGGATAAATTTGGCTTCAAACTAATCATGGTAGAATAGAAAGTATGCTTTGTCTTCTCTGTTTATTGGATTGCAGGACTCGTTAAAAGTCTTGGAGATCAAGCTCTCCTTGTTCTGAGCGAGGAAAAAATTCCTAAAAATGTACTCATAATTTCTTCCTCTTCTCTATTGACTAGATTATATATGTTTAAAGGAAAGTCAGTGTTCAAAGTTAGCACTTTTCTATAATGGTCATAGGGGTCTACAATCCAAGAGGGAATTCATCTATCCACTTGCAATTAGATAATATCTTCAATCCTCTTTCTCTCATATGGCCCAATCATTGATGCCACAGTCAAACAAGATCATTTTCATTCTCAGATACAGTTGTTGCATGATCTGACTTGGTTCTTCCTTCTAACAGAAACATGTTTCCAACCTACTTCACTTTCATAACCGGTAGGATTCCTTTTTATACCTTCATAACTCCACCTTGAGCAGTACTTTTATGTCCTCGAGTATCTAATATTTCGAAAGATATTAAGTTCTTCCTAAGCTCAGGTGCATGTCTCACATAAGTTAGTATCTTAACAGATCCATCAAACATCTTAATTCGAATGCTACCAATTCCCACAACTTTACATGATATATCATTTACCATGTAAAAAATTACGTCATCTATATAATGGTAAGTAATAAACCAGTGTCTATTGTTACACATAAAAATTTCTCACTTCAATGAGGTCTCATTTTCATTATTTCAATTGTCACAAGTGTCACATAAATCATATTGTTGTCTCGCCTGTGTCGCATCGCGGACGGCATCGTAAGAACACTTGAGATATCCTATAAGATTCATTAGAAGACAACAATATATCTTTTGGCAAAGAGTACAAACTTTTACCTTGAGAAATTACCATCATAAAATCATTTTTGGAGATCAACACTCCCCTCCCCACTTGCAAGGAGTGCTAGTGCTCCTTTTCCTATTAGCAGGGACTGCTACAATGCTCTGTGTCCCACTTTGAGGGAGCACCGATCTGTTGAGTAAATCTTGGGGACAAATCCCCCTTATCTCTAAAGACAACTGAGAAATATCTGAGTCAGTTTGGCTTGAATCCAAGTTTAAATATGGATCTAAGGATAATTCCACAACTGATGGAGTAATATCCTCAACTTATCCCAAGAATATCTAAGGTGGTTATGCCTCTCAAAACCTATATAAGGAGGCATTCAAATGGTGAAAAGGAGGAGAATAATCAGTGAAAATTATTGTCATTTTGATTGTGGATTGTTCGATCAAGGGGTTGGACAAGGAGAGCTTGGTGAGGCTACTACATTTGCATTTACACTTTGTAAGCACCTTATTTTGTTCTCATTAATACATGTGCTTGGCCTGTTTCCTTCAACATTGTCTACATTTGCATGATCTTGTATTTTGGATAAATTTGGCTTCAAACTAATCATGGTAGAGTAGAAAGTATGCTTTGTCTTCTCTGTTTATTGGATTGCAGGACTCGTTAAAAGGCTTGGAGATCAATCTCTCCTTGGTCTGAGAGAGGACAAAATTCGTAAAAAGGTACTCATAATTTCTTCCTCTTCTCTATTGACTAGATTATATATGTTTAAAGGAAAGTCGGTGTTCAAAGTTAGCACTTTTCTGTCTTGGTCATAGGGGTCTAGGATCCAAGAGGCAATTCATTTTTCCCCTTGCGATCAGATAATATCTTCAATCCTCTTTCGCTCATATGGCCCAATCATTGATGCCACAGTCGAACAAGATCATTGTCATTCTCGGATACAATTGTCGCATGATTTGACTCGGTTCTTCCTTCTAACAGAAATAGGTTTCCAACCTACTTCACTTTCATAACCAATAGGATTCCTTTTTATACCTTCATAACTCCACCTTGAGCAGTACTTTTATGTCCTCGAGTATCTAAGATTTTGAAAGAGATTAGGTTCTTCCTAAGCTCAGGTACATGTCTCACTTAAGTTAGTATCTTAACAGATCCATCAAACATCTTAATTCGAATGCTACCAATTCCCACAACTTTACATGATATATCATTTCCCATGTAAATAATTCCATCATTTATAGAATGATAAGTAATAAACTAGTGTCTATTGTTACACGTCAAAATTACTCACTTCGATGATGTCTCATTTTCATTATCACAACTGTTGCAAGTGTCACACTTATGTCGCAAGTGTCACAGAAATCATATTGTCGTCTCGCCTGTGTCGCATAGCAGACGACATCGTAAGAACACTTGAGATATCCTCTAAGATTCGTTAGAATACAACAATATATCTTTTGGAAAAGAGTAGAAACTTTTACCTTGAGAAATTACCATCATAAAATCATTTTTGGAGATCAGCGATCCCCCTCCCCACTTGCAAGGAGCGCTAGTTCTCCTTTTCCTATTAGCAGGGAGTGCTACAACGCTCTTTGTCCCACTTTGAGGGAGCACCGATCTGTTGAGTAAATCTTGGGGACAAATCCCCCTTATCTTTAAAGACAACTGAGAAATATCTGAGTCAGTTCGGCTTGAATCCAAGTTTAAATATGGATCTAAGGGGAATTCCACAACCGATGGAGTAATATCCTCAACTTATCCCAAGAATATCTAAGGTGGTTATGCCTCTCAAAACCTATATAAGGAGGCATTCTCATGGTGAAAAGGAGGAGAATAATTAGTGAAAATTATTGTCATTTTGATTGTGGATCATTCGATCAAGGGGTTGGACAAGGAGAGCTTGGTGAGGCTACTACATCTGCATCTACACTTTGTAAGCACCTTATTTTGTTCTCATTAATACATGTGGTTGGCATGTTTCCTTCAACATTGTGTACATTTGCATGAGCTTGTATTTTGGATAAATTTGGCTTCAAACTAATCATGGTATAATAGAAAATATGCTTTGTCTTCTTTGTTTATTGGATTATAGAACTTGTTAAAAGGATTCGAGATCAAGCTCTCCTTGGTTTGAGCGAGGACAAAATTCGTAAAAAGGTACTCATAATTTCTTCCTCTTCTCTATTGACTGGATTATATATGTTTAAAGGAAAGTCGGTGTTCAAAGTTAGCACTTTTCTGTCTTGGTCATCATAGGGGTCTAGGATCCAAGAGGGAATTCATCTGTCCACAAGGGAATTTTCCTACAATAGAAATTGGTGACTCCACTTGGGATTGAAGATTTTAGTTTTGGTTTCCTTCCTTGGTCTTGTTTTAGTCTTTGAACATTTTCATATCCTATTCACTATGTTTTTCTGATTTTTAGATGTGTTGTTAGTCTTGAAGTCATCATACACACGCTAATATTTAAGTTTTCCTAAGTTGTTTTTTTCTGGGTTCACATTTTTTCATTCTCAGAAAAAAATTCTCCCCTTATATTACATCCAGAGCATCGATTTAAAGCTTGATGGTCCCCTACATCTATTTACAAAGCGTTGCAACTCACTAGTGCCTATATCACCAGAGTGTCAATTTTCCTCTCTATTGCAAATCAGTGGGATACCTCTTTTGGGTGTGATTTTTGGTTTTCTTTCTTGCTCAATAGTTTTTCCATCAGTATGTGTCTTCTGTAAAACTTGCAACCATTTAATTTCTAAGGGTTTTTGATGTTTTGTTTGTTTTTTTAAAAGATATTGAAACCACTCTTACTTGTTTGGAATCACTCCTCCTCTTTGAGATCTAGAGTTGGTTTGTTACTTTTTCGTTTATATGATTGCATGAAAGTTGTTTCAAGGATGTTCATGGGTCTGTGTATTGTTCCATTTGATCTTTGATTTATCTTTCCAAGCAATTCCTCTTGTTTGAGTTTTGATTTTATTTTTGGAAGAGTTGGCTTTGTTTTGCTTCTTGTATGATCATAGTGAGAATGTGCTTTTTTTTTATATGATGTTTTCTTCCAATTGCTTGAAACTTGCAAATACTGAAATCTGGTTGGCATAAGAAGCTTTAGATCAAGTCGATTACAATTCATATTTAAATAAAGAGATATATTTTCACCATTGGCTTTTGGATATTAGGATAGTTTTCTAAATATTTTATCATTGAATTGGATTCTTGATTGAGAACAATTCATGAAGTCTATGCATTTTTATGTTTAATCGTGAAAATGAAATTTTTTTCTCCTTCCCATAAATATAAATTCATTGAAAGGAAATATTTTTTATCATTTTTTATTATGTATTTTTGGGAATTGAGTCCTAATATCACCAGTTTCACTCTCATTCAACTTTGAGTAAAGAACAACCACAAAAATCAACGCTAATTAAAATTGATCTAGAAACTTTTTATTTTTAGATTCTTCCACCAACATTAGACTAGGACTAGCAGTTTGGATTAGGATGTGAGCACAACTCTCCAAAGAATTCAACAAAAACATTAGCATCTTGCGATAAGGAGAGAAAATCCAATTTTTGTATAAGATTATCTGGGATCCCCCTCTAACACATGGCTTATGCATGAGGTTGCGTTCAGGAGAGTTACATATATTATCCTTCCGTGTTTTAACTGTTCATAGTAGTCAAATCGTATATTGGGGGTTCTTCTTGAGGTTCAACTGTTTTCATTTGGTCTCGGTTCTTCGTGAATTATGAATCCATTTGGGGTCCTCTGGAGTTCTATTGGTCCACTTGTCCTCAATTCTCTCGAAGGATTTCAGACTTGTTATCCTATCCATATGTTTGGACTGGACTGTCGAATGTACCCTTCCAGGGGATGACTGCGAGTTGGTTTCCTTATTAGTCATAAATTTTAGGGTATTTACACAAGGTGACAATGAAGGGAAGTCTTCATTGTACCTGGAACAGACGATGGTAAAACTCACTCAGGCTGCTTGGAGGGTAAATCCACAATTATTGTGTGGAAACTTGCACCAAGGCATAACTCCATTAAGCAAGTCACCATCGTAATTGTTCCACCTACTCATATCCTATCCCCTTCTTGACTTTATCACATGATGTTCTATTTCATCACCAACTAGTACGATCATCGAGAGAAGGTTTGTTTTCTTGTTGGTATTTCTAGATTTTTTTAGCGTGTGTTGTTATTTTTGTAGTTCTTCAAAATTGATCCTGTAGATGATAAAGGTCTTCACCAATCACATAGGATGCAAGGGATGCCTCCAAAAGAAGGCTACCAACCATTATCTCCTAACTCATCAGAAGACACCTACCGTGGAGAGGTAGAAAATCATTTTGACGCGGGGAGTGTTGTTACTCCTATGTTAGAAAATTCAGAAAGAGCCTTGGTTACGGTTGAAAATCCCACTCCTCGCACTACACCTATGTCTACAACTCCTATTGAACCAATATTGGTTCGATTGGACTCGCTCAGGAACATTATAGAAGAATAAGTCAGGTTTACCTTTGACACCAATTACCAAGACATATATGGGATCCACAGAACCAATTTTTGGTGATGACTATAGGACTCCCATTCGTCCTACTACCATAGTAGATACACATCAAAAACCTGCTTGTTCTTTATGGAGGAATCCATCGGGACGTGATATTTATGATCATGTTGAATACATTCAAAAACCTCTTAATCCTCATGACACTCCCGCTGCTGAGGTAGTACCATCTGGTCAAACTATTGATCACCCCATCGAACAGGTCATCGATCCTACTGTTATTTCAGCACAATTCCATATTAATGCTAGAGTCATCACCTCTACTCATACACAAGGCACTTCAACTGCTACTCCCACATTCACACCTTTTCACTCTACATCTCGTCATGTTCCTCAGGATTCTATTGGAACATCCTTACACCAGAGAATGCAGACCCTTTCCAGACATACATAATCAACTACGGGACATATCCTGACTGGGGGAAAACCACCATATAGTGGACCTATCCCTCCTGGGGGAAAACCATCCTATAACGGGCCTACCCCTCCAGGGGGACAACCACCTTTTCATTTTTCTTCCGGAGGACAAACTCCCTTTACTGGTCAAGCCCTAGTTGTTAATCCACCTATGTCAGGGGGGAAACCTTCTTTTTCCGGAAACCCTTCACAATCCTAGGGATTATCTTCAATAGGCATGTTTAATCAACCCTACACTGGGGGAAAATCATACATAACCCACAAGGAGAAGTATCTTATCCTGTTCCTTCCAGACTATCTCACTAACAACCTTTTATGGGTGTCCCAAATCCCCAAGGGTCTAATGTTTATCCTACCCATGGGTCTAATGTTTATCCTCCCCATGGGGATAATGTGTAACCTCCTAAGAGATAGACTATTTAGCCCCCTCAAGGGAAAATTATTTATCCTCCACAACATAATCAACTGACTTATATCCCTCAGAATCCACCGGGTTTTCCACCACTCATGAATGTTCCTCAACAACCATGGAATCATATTTATCCTAGTCAACAACAACCGTATGTAGGAGGGACTATTGGATACAATTACCCATTTCAATTTTTTATGGCCCTACTGGTGTCCCTATGTCACACCAGTATCACCCTCAGGTTAACCGACAATTACCCTTACTTGCAACTTTGGATCTCCTAGACTTGTCTTGGTTGACCAATGACCCCATACTACATTTTCCTTTTTGTCCAGTGATTCTCGCTAAATTACGTTCCGACATCTCAAAGTTATATGGTAAACCTAGAGAAAACAACCATGTGATGACATTCCATTTATGGTGCTCATCAAACTCATTAATGGATGATTCCATACGTTTACGTCTCTTCAAGCACACTCTTACTGGATCAGCATCTAAGTGGTATATTGAACTTCCACGTGGTTCTTTTCAATATTTCAACTCCCTCTCCATGGAATTTCTCACACACTTTCAATTACCCATCTGTTACAAGACGAGTACTGAACTTTTGACCTCCCTTCGTCAAACCAGCTCCATGCATATCTCTGATCATATTCATGAGTTGAGACGATGATGAAGGTTGATTAAAGAGATCATTCTTGACCAGTTATTGGAGGAATGGTTTACTAAATCTCTTTTACCCCCGATTTCTCATGATGTCGCCATGGGTGGTGAAGTCACTGAGGAAGAAGCCATTGCCTGGGCTCAGTACTTAGATTTGGTTTATTCACAATATAGTACTTTGTACGAGTTGATCCCAAATGCTACTCATGCCACTACCGATCCATCCAAACCTTTGTCCATGGAACATGGGAATGGAGTCATCGGCTGCATCAAAACCCAATATACATCGTAGTCATCCGGAACAGTAAATCGCTTTGTTTCAACACCCATTCTTGGTTCAACCTCACTCTCCTCTACCTAACTCCTGACTCAAGTCTTTGAGGTGAATGCAGTTCAATCTGCCCCTTCAAAACAATCCAGAGGTAAGAAGAAGACAAAGAATAAACCCAAAATAAATAATAATAATGAACGACCCAAAATCCATACTCCACCGCCTGCTACTGAAAAGCAACCACAGCGGAAACCGAAATTCCCATGTCTTATTTGCAGTAACGATCATTATACCTGAGACTGTCCACATCGGTACGATGCTGCAAAACTTTTCAAAGGGAATTCCTAGCCTTCCATGTTAACACAATCTTTTCCTCAACAAAAATCCATGGTTACTCAAGGACTCGCCTTCCCCCATAGGTGGTAGTTCCGACCACCCTCCTAATGATGAAGCCTCGATGAGTGCTCATATTTATATGTTCAATGGGATTGATTTAACCACTCGCACTATGACATACGACACACCAAATAAACCTAACAAAGAAAGGGTCACTAACGGTTCTTTACCAAATCCATCCATCACCTTCGTTAGTCCTCCATCTGGATCACTTCAGAGAGAGAAACCTATTTTTGACTCTATCTTATGCCCTCCAAAGAGCACCATCCATAAATCTACTTTTAATCCTAGTTCACGTGTCACCCAAAACTACAACATCGTTGAAAATTTGGCTCAAGCACCGTGTGCTATGTCCGCACTAGAAGTTCTGCAACACTGCCCAAGTAAACGTAGAATGACCTTGGCTTCCATTGGCGCCATTTATCCCGATTCTTCCAAAAATATCATGTTTATCCTGGACAATTTCAAGTCACGACTTTCTCACCAACTAGCTTTTCAAATTGATGTTGTTGTTCACAATCAACACATTCATCACACTATTTTGGATGAGGGAGATTTCACTTGTGTCATGTTGTTATCTTATTGGAAAGGCTTAAAATCACCCGCACTTAACCAATCCCATATGATGCTGTGAGCATTCAATGGACGAGGTTTTCATCCTCACAGACTCTTGCAGTTCTTGGCTGTTCAGTTGAACAACAAAACCGTCTCTGTTGATGTGGAGGTAGTCGATGATCCCCTTGATTACAACTTGTTATTAGGATTAAGTTGGTTTTATGCCATGAATATCATCACTTCATCGGTGTTTCGATGTGTACAACTCCCTCATCAAGGAAAAATTGTCACTATCGACTAGTTAGATTACTGTACACTCGATGCTCACACTCATGCCACCAACAATATTCCTTTCTTGAGATATCATAAGATTACATATGAAAGCGTTGGAGTAGGTATTTTAAAAGACTCTTCCCTGATGGGTAATTTCCCTGCACCACTTTCTCCTACCACACAACATATTTCTACAATCAATATGATTTCGACTATGGCCTATCAGTCTTTAGAATCATCTGATCCATGTCTTGTGCCTAGTCTATTAGAATTTGATGCATTGGGTGACGCTATGCCACTTAGTCCAGTGAAGGCTTCATACACTGCTATTCAATCTACCTCTCCCTCAATGGATGACCAACATCTACTGACATCCAACACTTATTCGATGCCATCTTGGTTGAAATCCTTGTCTTTTGATTTTGACTACATTTCCCATATTTTTCCTTCCGACGAATCCATTATGGAAATGCTTATCATTAAAGAAGTAACTTGGGATGACAACCATCATCGATCCTATTTTCTTCCACCTCTAGAAGAAATTTAGGAAGATATACACTCTATCTTCTCCCCCCCCACCGATGTTGTTGATTCTCCACAATCTCCTATACTTACCTAGGATACTATTTCTGAGGGGAATTTAGGAAACATATATTCTATGGTTGTTATTGATATTTCGATCAAATAAGGTATCGTGGAAAATATTAATCTCAGTCCTAATTGTTCACCCGAGGAAGTGGTTTCTTACACCGCCTTATTTAAAGATTTCTGCGATGTCTTCGCTTGGAGCTACGAGGAAATGTCGGGGATCGATCCTTCGATCATTGTGCATGAAATAAAAACTTACCCAGGTGTTAAAACTGTCTGACAAAAACTCTACTCAGTTCATCCTAAGAAAACCATGGCCATAAAGGTAGAAGTTGAGAAATTTTTAAAATCTAGCTTTATCTATCTTTTCCCCTTGACAGAATGGGTGTCTAACATTGTTTCGGTTGCCAAGAAAAAAGGGACCATTCATGTCTACGTTGATTATAGGGATATTAACAAGGCTTGTCCAAAATACAATTATCTCACAACCTTCATCGACCAAATCATTGATAATTGCGCTAGAAGCATTATTTTCTCTTTCATGGATGGATTCTTAGGATACAACCAGATTGACATTCTACCTGCTGATCAACATAAGACAACCTTCATCTTCCCGTGGGGAAATTTCACCTATCGAAAACTATCGTTTGGTCTAAAAACTGATGGTGCTACTTTCCAGTGGGCCATGTCGTATGCTTTCCATGATATCAAACATATTACGTAACCTTACCTCGATGATTTACCTGCCCATTCATCTAGTCGATCAGACCATTTTGGTCATCTACAGGCTATTTTTATTCGTTGTCGGTTCTACCGTATTCGTTTGAACCCACACAAGTGTATCTTTGTTGTCGAATCATGTCGAATCCTTGGTTTTATTGTCTCCAAAGATAGGATTAGGGTGGATCCCTTAAAAATTAAATCTATTCTTGATTTACCTCCTCCCAATAATCTCACCTAACTACAAAGCTTGCAGGGGAAAGCGAACTTTCTTTTTCATTTTATATGTAACTATGCCGAAATTACCAAAGGATTTATGTGATTGTTGCAGAAAGACACTCCTTTCATCTGGGATGTCATTTCTCAACAATATTTTGATGCTCTTAAGCTTGCATTGACCCATGCACCTCTTTTTTATCCTCCGAATTATGCACAAGAGTATATCCTTTACTTGGAAGTTGTTGGCAACAATAGATCATTTTTTATTTTGTACAGGATTGAAAGAATTTGCATTTTTCTGTAGCTTCCATAAACCCGTCTATAAACACTTTTCTAAGTTTATTATGACTGATTAGGTTAAAGCCTACTTCATTAATTTTACTATTTTGATTTTCAATTGTTTTATCTTTAATTCATGACTGCAAGTATGAATTAAGCATAAAACTTGGCTTGTTGTTTTAATAATTTTATGCCTTAGGTATATCGTTCAACAGACCATTCATATGAAATAGAAATACAAATCTTATAAAATGGTTGTTAGGCCCATTTTTTTTGTGCTAATATGATTATTGTTTCAATGGTTTGATAGTTTTCGATTTGTGAAGATCCTTTGATATTTTTGATAGTCCTATCATGAATTCAATGGTCGTACCAACAGTCATACAAATGAATACACACCCGATGTACTCACTTCCTCACCTCACCTTGTTGTATTAACATATTAATGAGCCTTTCATTACATGCATAGGGTTTCTATACTCTGTACATTTGGCTCTCATCACAAGGGATGGTAAGGATTACAATCAAACCCCTAGTTTTTACTCCCCCTAGTTAGTTTCGAGTTATGATAACACACAGGCTATGTTATTTTTATGTCTCCACTCTCCATTCAAAATTGTTTCTGTTTATCACACGATTCAAACCTAAAACTATCCAGACTAACCCCTATTGCATTCTGGTTACATTTTTCATGGTGCCTGTCATTCACTTGGAGCTGAATGGATGCCAAGATTTACTTTCTCACGACAATGCAATTGAGGACCTAAAAATCCATGGCTGGGATGTTCTCCTTAATAAATTTGAGGGTTATAATCTTCATGTGGCTAAATATTTCACACAAACCTTCGATGGTTGCAGAGCTAAAATTTGAGATACACAGTTAGAAATGACAGAGGAGTTCGTTAGCAAAGTGATAGGGCTTCCAACAAAAGGTCAAAGGTGGTTCAAAAGTGATGGAATTGAAGGATTCTTGTGGAGTTTGTTTATGACACCCATGAAGATCAACTATTGTGAACAAGGTATCCCTATCTCCCTGGTGAAACCTAGGTGGCATGGTTTATCGTTAATTCTCAAACAATTTGTGACATGTGAGGATCGATACATATTCGTCTTCCTCTACCATATCTATTTACTCATGCATTTCATTGGTTTCAATTTAGATATGCCATTTTATTTGTTGATAAGCCTCTATAAAATGTCCAAAAGATATAAATGACAAGGTGTTGATTCAAGCTTGTTCCATCACGGATTGGTTAAGATATTGTTTATGCATCACCTGTCGACCATAGGTCACTATTGGGACAATTTTTTGATGAGGAATGTTTTTTCCCAGATTGTTCCTACAACAAACCCCAACTTAGACAAGCCACAGATTGAAAACAGTTCAGTGTTTCAATCAATGGACCAGACTTCGCCAACAAAAGCCCTCTACATGTAGGGATGATGAGTAATTCTTCGCCTACAGGATTTCCTGAGAAATAGACTATTGAATTGAAGGTAATTGACCCTCTTGTTCCCGATATTGATGCTAGTCTGAACATTATTATTGAGTCGGATGTCGAGAAACCTCGCAAAGGACATAAACAACATTGCATAGACTTAGGGTTCAAGAACAAGAAGGCAGGTCACTTAATTTCAAGGAAACTAAGGAACCAAAACGATACTCATATGATCTCGATCAGTCTGATCGAGACCGATGAGGGTTCATATCCTGAGATAGAAGACTTTCTAGTTCAGGAAGATCCATAATTGTAGGGTTTCATGAAGGAAATTACCGATCCTACTAAACCATATGATTTTGTGTCAAATTTCCACCATGCCTTAAAGGAAAAGAAGGGTTCTCCGGTATGAGTCATAATCTAAAGAAAACAACAGATAAGACTAATGCACCCATTGCCCACTGTGTCTTTCATCGACCTACCACCCCCTGTGTTCACTGTGATTGTTGTTTCGAATGGATTGAATGGTATTATATCAACATCCCTCTCTTGCAGGCCATAATTAAAACCCTCACTGCTCAGAATGACCTACTGAAGAAAGAAATACTTGATCTCAAAGCACATGTAGACAAGGAGACCAAAGATATCAGAATATCTAGAAACATAGTTGTTAAAATTGTGACTAATGTCAAGGAAATAATAAACTCTGAAGGGATTGATCCTTCTTTAGTCAATTTTTAAATGGTAAAATAATTTTATTCTCCTTCCATTTGATTCCTGTTATCTAATTCAAAATAAATCAATTTGAACTTTGAATTGATTTAATAAAATTAATAGTGGCTACAGAATCTTCGATTCTGTAGCCAAGTCTCTTTTCTTATAAAAATTAGTAATTAGTTATGATTAATTGTTTTTCTAATTTATTAAAATTGTTTTGTTTTGTTTTTCGGAAATTGGAGATGCTGTTGCTAATTACCACGAGGAAAGATTTTCAATTATATGCCTAAGTGATTAGTGTTTTTATTTTTCTAGATGTTTTTATAAAAATCTTGTTTTAATAAACCAGCTCTGTTATAAGTGGTTTTTCTACCCACTATTTTTGTATTAGTGCTTGATTTTTGGAGATCCAACTCTATCCTGTGAGATATGAGTATGTAATCCTAGGTTACTTTAAATACTGTTCACTTTGTTAGTAAAGGGATGACCTTTTCTTGGAACAGATTATGGAAAAATGATCTTTAGAACTTAATTGACAAGCTATTTGCATTTTGGCTTTAGACCAATGTGAAGCTGTTTCATTTATGTTTTGTCTCTTATATTTTGGAACATTAATATGTTGCATGGCCTTAGCCTCAATGAAATATAATTTTCCATTTTATCCAATACTTTAAATTTTGTCTATAATTTGTTGTTTCATATAATATATATGTGATCATCGTTTCAAGTTTAATATCATGATTTATCCTTGATGTTTAGTTGATGTATCCAATGAATGTTTCACATTGAAATTTATTTTATTATAATCATTCATAATCACAAGATCAATGGTTTTACATTTTTATTACTATGTCTTATATCCGAACTGTCAATAAACACCTTGAGTTTATTCAAGAG
Organism: Picea mariana; assembly: GCA_032191745.1. Lineage (NCBI taxonomy): Eukaryota > Viridiplantae > Streptophyta > Pinopsida > Pinales > Pinaceae > Picea > Picea mariana. The sequence goes on along the minus strand of JASDQU010107974.1, from coordinate 45,630 downwards.
ATGTTAGTACAAGTTTGTCGCAGATTTCTCTCACAGACAAGATCGCTAGAGGTTTGGATCACACAGAGACATAGACACAATATGAAACTAATCTCAGGTAAGCTTTATTCGCATCTAATTTATGTTATTAGTTTATTTATTATCGAAATAAGACAGTTTAAATTGGCTTTGACCATTACTCTATCCTTGTTTCAAATCATGTTTTATTAGTATCTTTTTTAAGTTCTTTGATCTTAGATTATAAAACAAAAGATATAAAAGTATGTTCTTTCTTTATCTACTTTCGAAACAATTACCAAACATTGATTTTGCAAGGCAACTACCAAAAACTTGCAATTTCTAAATACGTTGTTTATATTTTTGGAAACACTTGTAAATATTTGTATTTAAGTATATAGTATTATATTTTTAGCTTTGGAGTAGTTTATTTATTCTTTTTGTTTTAGGACCCTAGTTGGCTAATGGAGCCATTAAACCCATTAGAATAGGTTACACCAAATGGATTGGGTTAATTAGACAACCTCGGTCCGTATCTATTCTCCCAGTTGACAGTGTGTCACCTACGCCCATCAAGAAATTCTGCTAGAAGGAGGGCCTGAATTCAATTGATGGCACATGGAGGTAGCAAGAATCCTCCCCCACACACTCGCTCCCCTATCATAACACGTAGTCTCTTAGACAACAAAGTTACATTTGAAACAA
>JASDQU010107974.1:27408-44906 GCA_032191745.1 Picea mariana | reverse complement strand
ACTGACGAACAATTTATTGGGCGTCAGTCACTCATAAGAACGCATAATGCCTTAGCCCATATCAGAAAACCAAGTAGGCCACTTAATCAACCCCTTGACTTCTTGGATATCCGAAAATAACTAGAAGGTACTGGTCTGCTCCAAAACCCATTATGTGAAAATAGTACCAATCCTACCGAAACACCTATCCTAGGAGTCGAACGATTTGGTATCCCACCTTCCCCACCTGATTCATCTCCATCCTATTTAGGAGGAGAGTCTTCAGATGAAGGCAGATCCTCATCAGGACCATCACAGCCTTCGACACCACCAATGCCCATGGAAAACTAAAAAAATCCTGCCATACCTTGGCTCTATCAACATGTCCTGGTTGTACTCAGACCTCAAAACCCACTACCAAAACATCCAGAGAAATGGTTACCCAAATTTGATCAGGATTCCAAACAATCTGCTGAAGACCACATCAAAAAATTTATGTTGGCCATTAGAATCCAGAGTGTAGAACATGAATATGTAGTATGCCAATTATTCTGGTATACGTTTGAGGGAAATGCCTCCACATGGTATTTCGCTCAACAACCCCAAACCATTGTTTCTTGGGACAAGTTTGAAACTTTTTTCTTCGAGAAATTCGAGGATGATAAATCTCCTAAAGTCTTGGTTATGGAATTATCCAGCCTAAAAATGAATCCCAAGGAAAAAGTGAAAGACTTCAACTAAATATTTCTTACTTTAAAGAATAAAATCCCTGCAGATTCAATGCCTGTGAAAAGCCTAATTGTCGCATATTACACCAAGGCTCTACATAATAATATAGAAATTTGGGTCAAAAGGTCTAAAAAGAACGCATTATTAGAAGCCTTTAAGGAGGCAAGCCAAATTTAAAAGGATATATTAATCTTAAAAGATAATCTCAATAGCGAAGCTGAAACAATTTCTGCCTCTAAAAAGAAAATAGAAATCCTTGCTAGACCCCCTCAAACTAAACCTCAACCAGAAACCTTAGACTTAGAAAGATTGCAAAAATATTTCCAAAAACTGTCCAATCAGGTCATGGACTTGAAGAGGTCAGCCAAGGAGGCATCCACAAGAAAAGGAAGTTTTAAACCTCCTTTTAGAAAACCTTTCCCTCCCAACCGACCAACCCTGACCGTTGAAGGCCTAAATTTTGAGAGTTTACAATATGCTTTGCAAACCATCTTAGATGCACATGATAATTCTTCTTATGTCCCTCTTGAAAGTTATGAAGACATAGTTGAGGAAGAAGTACCGAAAGAGGAGGAATCATCTCCCAACATTTTTGGTCACTTATCGGATAGTATCTTCCAAGCAAATTTTGAAATTGTTCACCCTTACAACAGAAGAAGCAAAGCACAAAAAAAACCTTCTTCTGAAGTGAGTAATAATGTGTTTCCAAAACAATCAAGGCAAGCTGAAATTAAAAAAAGTTTAGCAACCCCTATTTTAAAATACAATTTAATTGAAGATTTGAAAAAACTGAGGGCTAATATTTCTGTTTTTAAGTTGCTGAAATTTCCCCTTATTTTGCAGAAAATGCTTCAAAGTATCATTGAAAATAGTAAAAACAACGATCCTGGCAGCAAGAAAATTGCAAAAATTAGTTCAAGAATAGCCAAAAAGATCCCAACTAAAATGACATCTAAACCTACAGATAAAAGGGATTTAGCTGAAAAAACTATAGAAAATGTAGATAAAACTATTTTAGTGACAACAACTAAAAATCAACAGAATTCTGTTGTTAACACTCGGAAAAATGTTTTTCCTTTCTTGTTAACCTTTGAAATTTTTAATAGGAATGTACATAATTGTATGGTCACTTCTGGTGCATTGAAAAATGTGATGCCTCTATCTGTTTGTAAAAAAATTAATGCATAAGTTAGACATTTTGATCTCAAAATCATTCATCTTGATTGAATGAATGTTAAGGTAATCGTTGAGCTTAAGAATGTTCTGGTTAGATTATCTTCCAATCCTAAGGTTCATCAGATAATTGACATTATTGTTATTGATATCCCTGAAGTCTATGGTTTGTTTTTAAGCAGGGACTGGTCTGAGCAACTACATGGTTACTTTGCTACAGATTGGTCTCATTTGTGGCTACCGAAAAATGGACAACCCAATAGAATTAGGATAAACAGAGAACACTATCTTAAGAACAATGTGACGGATCTAAATGATATAAATGAACCTTTCACTGCATCTGATAATTCATTTGAAATGCAGGGTATGAATACCTTCTTTGGTAACTTCATGACTGAAATTTCTCCTATCACTAATCCCGGGAACAATCATAAGTTATGACCTATACTTAGACATCGACTTTTCCAAGTGTTCCAAACACTACTGATGAAGCTCAAATTTGGTCATTGTACTTTGACGGATCCAAATCCAAAGAAGGAGCTGGTGCAGGATGTGTACTCATCGATCATGTAGGTAATAAGACTTTTATTTCTTGTCGGCTAGAGTTTGAGTGCACTAATAACACCGTCGAATACGAAACACTTCTACAAGGGCTTATGAAAGCTTTGGATATGGACATGCAGAATTTAATGGTATTTGGTGATTCAGAAATCATAGTTAGGAAGGTAAGAAACTCCATACATTGCTTATCACCACATCTGAAAAGATACCAAATTGATGTATGGAGTTTAATGAAAAAATTTTCAGCATTTAAAATAAATTCCATTCCTAGATTGAGTAATTCAGAAGATGATTTATTGGCTAATGTCGCTTCTAAAATATTGCCCGCAGAAGGTCTTTCTCCTAATGTGTTTTCGATTGAATTGTTGTTCACGCCATCGATCGTGGATAACATCACCAATTGGAGAGTGTTCGACGATGACCGACAAATCATCAACTTCTTGCGTATGGAAGAAACCTTCCAAGGTGCAGTCATTGATGAAGGCACTCACGATGGGAACCTCTCAAACTTCACAGTAATATCAAATCCTAGATATCCTGAATTGAAAATTGATCTGGTAAACTCAATCCCGAGATATGTTGTAAGACTAGAGAAGTTTTATGACTTGCATGATAAATTTACAGGGACAATTAATTGTAAAATGAATAGTTCTTATTTGATTTATGAGTCGTTTAATTTAGGAACAAAGAAAAATCCTCAAAATATTAATCTAGGAATGGGATGCTCCAAACAAGAACGATCTTCTTTCATAAAATTGTTCAAATAATTTAAAGACGTTTTTGTTTGGACCTATGATGAATTGAAAACATTCGACCCTAACATCATACAACATGCCATCCCCATGAAACCCCAAACTCAGCCTTTTCAACAGAAATTGAGGAAGATGCACCCTAAATTAGAACCCATCATTAAAAAAGAACTGAATAAATTACTATCTTCAAAGATAATTTTCCCAGTAAGGCACACATAGTGGGTGTCTAATCTACTTCCTGTACGGAAGAAAAGTGGTGAAATTCGACTCTGTGTCTATTTTCGAAACCTAAATCGAGAATATGATAAAGATAACTACCTTGTTCCTCCAATGCAACAAATTTTACAACAAGTGTCTGGTTCCAAGAGACTATCTTTGTTAGATGGCTTTTCAGGATACAACCAGGTCCTCATGTCTCCCTCAGATCAACTTAAAACCACTTTTCGTACCCCATGGGGTAGTTATTCCTATAGGAAGATGCCTTTTGGACTAATTAATGTCGGAGCCACTTTTCAGAGAGAAATAGACATTTCTTTCCGTGGCCTCATAAACCAATCATTTGTAGTCTATCTTGATGACATCACTGTCTTCTCTAAAAACAAGAAAGATCACTTGTCTCACCACAGGGTTGTCCTAGAACAATGCCGCAAGTATGGCATATCTCTCAACCCTAAGAAATCGGTCTTTGCAGTAGAACAAGGAAAACTACTTGGGTTTATAGTTTCTAAATACAAAATGATTATTGACCCTAAAAGAACCCAAGCTATTGCTAAACTCTCCCCTCCCTCTTCCAAAAAATCCATGCAATCCTTTTTGGGAAAGATTAATTTCGTGAGAAGATTTGTCCCAAGTTTCTCGGAAATGGTAAAACCATTACAGAATTTAATTAAAAAGGATGTTTTGTACCATTGGGGACCACAATAAAGTCAATATTTTGACTCCATTAGAAAATCAATAGTAGAAGCTCCTTCCTTGATGAGTCCCGATATTTCTCAAGATTTCAGTCTTTACACTTTTGCGTGTGACCGATCTTATGTTGTTGTGTTAACGCAGAAAAATGCTAAAAGAAATGAGATACATATTGCCTTCACTATCTCAGCCTTCAAAGGAGTAGATATTAACTATCCAATAGTAGATCAACAGACATATGTTGTTTTTAAAGAAGCGAAACACTTCTGGTCATACCTACTGAAATCCATAACCAAGTTTATCGTTCCTTACCCAACTGTAAGAAACTTGTTAGTACAAAAGGAAATGGGTGAGAAAAGGGCAAATTGGATGATGTTGTTACAAGAATATGACCTCGAAATAACCCCTGGACAATTTTTTAGAGGTCAAGGCCTATGTAAACTAGTGGTTGATTCGGTTGAAGAACAGGAAAGTCAAATCGACATCTTAACTGTAAATCAGCATAACCAAAAACAAATCAGCTGTGCACAAGTTCTTGCTAACTCTTGGTATGAGAACATTAAATTTTATTTGACACATGGATCTGCTCCTTGCTATCTTGATACTAAAAATAGAAGATCACTCAGATTAAAATATCCATCTTTCCAGTTAGTTAATGATGTATTATTTCTAAAGAACTTTGATGGTGTTCTTATGTGTTGTTTAGAAAAGGAAGAAGCGAAGAAAGTGCTATCTGAACTTCATGTAGGTGAATCCGGTGGTCACTTCAATGGATACACCACTGCTCACAATGTGTTAATACATGGGTACTATTGGCGCACCTTTTTTAAAGATGTCCATCCAATGTGTCGTAAATGCATAATTTGCCAGAATGTTGCAGGACGGGTGAAAAAGGCAGCATTTCCTTTGCAGCCCGTCACTGTAGATTCCCCGTTTCAACAATGGGGTCTTGACATCATGGGACCAATTAACCCTTCCTCTTCATAGCAACACAAGTATATCATTACAACAATGGATTATTTTACCAGATGGTATGAAGTTGCACCTTTGAAAGTGGTGAACACAAATCAGGTAGTATATTTCCTCAACTCTCATATCATCACTTGATTCAACATTCTCGGATGTTTGGTCTTTGATAACGCCTCTTACTTTTCATCCTTTGATATGAATGTCTTTGCCTTGGAAAAAGGGATTAAATTGAAATATTCTGCCAAGGAAATGGTTTAGTAGAATCAAAAAACAAAAATTTAATCAAGATCATGAAGAGGACAGTTTCAGAGAACCATAAGAACTGGAACAATCCACTAGATAATGCACTTTGGGTTGATAGGGTGACACCAAAATCCTGTGTTGGTAATTCCCCTTTCTTTATCGTCTACGTAAGAGAATCAATTATCCCTCCACATGTTCTACTTCATTCTCTACAATTATCGCAAAAATTTCAAGAAGAGGAGTGCCCTCCCCTAGAAATTCGAATTAATGCCTTGTTAAAATTGGAGCAAGTAAGGGCACAAGAAAAACATAAACTGGATCAACATCAGCAAATTGTAGAAAGCGAGTTTGATTCAAATTCTTCTTTAGATAGGAATTTCAATGTTGGAGATTTGGTTCTCAAGTGGGACAAAGCTCACGAGGGAAAAGGGGAACACACCAAGTTCCAGAATCTGTGGTTGGGACCATTTGTAATTTTTGAAAAGTTAGGTCCCAACTCTTTCCGCCTACAAAATTTGGAGGGACAACCAGACACTTTCCCAGCAAATGGCCAGGATCTCAAAAGGTATTTCATGTGATGATTCTAGATCCATCTCTTTGAACATATTTTTGTGTTTGTTTCAATTTTCTTTTTTGTTTTTTATTTTGGTTCTTTTAATTTTTCTTGTTTTTTGATTTGTTTCTGAATAACTATATATGTGTCACCATTTCATTTATGGAAAGAAAATCAGAATTTTTATCCAAGATAAACAATTGATGACTTTTCAAAGCACCGGTGCTATAAATGTTAAAACTCAGATCAACAGAAGAAAATTCCTACTCAAAACAATGTTGCTGGTTTCTTTTCAAAATCTCAAGAGGATACGATTATCATTAATAAAAATCTTAACATTGTTTTTTGAGAAAACAACTCAATTATACCTTCCTGTCCTTGAGATGGTTTCTTAATAGAAATCTAAGTGTTCAGATATGGTTCATCCTAACATGAAATTTTGGTGATGCAGAGATAATTGCTTCACCCAATATGTCGCCATTGTTGGCAGCAATACATCATTTTTTATTTTGTACATGATTGAAATAATTTTCATTTTTCTGTAGCTTCCATCAACCCGTCTATAAACACTTTTCTGATTTTATTACGACTGATTGGGTTAAATCCTACTTCATTAATTTTACTATTTCGATTTTTGATTGTTTTATCTTTAATTCATGACTACAAGCATGAATTAAACATAAAACTTGGCTTGTTGTTTTAATAATTTTTTTCCTTAGGTATATCATTCAACAAACCATTCATATGAAATATAAATACAAATCTTATAAAATGGTTGTTAGACCCGTTTTGTTTTGTTGTAATACAATTATTGTTTCTATGGTTTGATAGTTTTCAATTTGTGAAGAGCCTTTGATATTTTTGATAGGCCTGTCACGACTTCAATGGTCGTACCAACAGTCATACAAATGAATACACACCTGTTGTACTCACGTCCTCACCTTACCTTGTTGTATTGCCATATTAAAGAGCCTTTCATTACATGCATAGGGTTTTTGTACTCTGTACATTTGGCTCTCATCACAAGGGATGGTAAGGATTACAATCAAACCCCTATTTTTTACTCCCACTATTCGAGTTATGATAACACACAGGCATGGATGATTTTAGGGGCTAAATTTCGTTCATGGGATAAATTTCCATGGTTTTTCCAAAAATGAGATTCGCTATTTTAAAAATGATTCACCCAAATTCTATAGGATAAAATTATTTTACCTTAAAAATAGCCAAAATTTTATAAAAACTATATAAAATCCTTAGAAATTTGAATATTTTTACAAAAATATCGGCAAACATTTATAGTTGGCATATATAGGATTATTAAGATTCACCAAGGTTTCTACATTTTAAAATAAATTTCCATCGTTAAAATCATCCCTGCACATAGGCTATGTTATTTTTGTGTCTCCACTCTCCATTCAGAATTGTTTCTACTGCTCACATGATTCAAACCTAAAACTATCCAGATTAACCCCTGTTGCATTCTGGTTACATTTTTCATGGCGCCTATCGTTCTCTTGGAGCCAAATGGATGCCAGGATTTACTTTCTCACGACGATGCGATTGAGGACCTAAAAAGCCATGGATGGGATGTTTTCCTTAATAAATTTGAGGGTTATAATCTTCATGTGGCTAAATCTTTCACGCAAACCTTCGATGGTTGTAGAGATAAAATTGGAGATACACAGTTAGAAATTATGAAGGAGTTCATTAGCAAAGCGATAGGGCTTCCAGCAAAGGGTCAAAGTTGGTTCAAAAGTGCCTGAATTGAAGGAGTCTTGTGGAGTCTGTTTATGACATCCATGAAGATCAATTGTTGTTAAAAAGATATCCCTATCTCCCTGGTGAAACCTAGGTGGCATGGTTTATTGTTAATTCTCAAACAATTCATGACATGTGAGGGTTGATATGGATTGGTCTTCCTCTACCATATCCCTTTACTCATTCATTTCATTGGTTTCGATTTAGATATGCCATTTTATTTGTTGAGAAGTCTCTATAAAGTGTCCAAAAGATATAAACGACAAGGTGTTGATTCAAGCCTGTTCCATCACAGATTGTTTAAGATATTGTTGATGCATCACCTGTCGATCGTAGGTGACTGTTGGGAAAATATTTTGATAAGGAATGGTTTTTCCCATACTGTTCCTACAACAAACCCTAACTTAGACAATCCACAGAATGAAAACCAATTTGGTATTTCAATCAATGGACCAGACTTCGGCAACAGAAACCCTCTACACATAGGGATGTTGAGTAAGTCTTCACCTAAAAAATTTCCTGAGAAAGAGACTGTTGAATTGAAGGTAATTTACCCTCTCATGCCCGATATTGATTCTAGGCTGAACATTATTATTGAGTCGGATGTCGAGAAACCTCGCAAAGGACCAAAACAACATTGGACAGACTTAGGGTTCAATAATAAGAAGGCAGGTTGCCTAATTTCAAGGAAACTAAGGAACTGAAAAGATAATCATTTGAGCTCAATCAGTCCAATCAAGATCGATGAGGGTTCATATCTTGAGATAGAAGACTTTCTAGTTTGGGAAGATCCATAATTGCAGGGTTCCGGGAAGGAAATTACCGGTCCTACTGAACCATATGATTTTGTGTCAAATTTTCCACCATGCCTTAAAGCAAAAGAAGGGTTCTCCAGTATTAGTCATAATCTTAAGCAAACAATAGATAAGACTAATGCACCTGTGACCGACTATGTCCTTCATCAACCTACCACCTCCCCTGTTCACTCTGATGGTTGTTTCGAATGGATTGAACAATATTATATCGACATCCCTCTCCTACAGGCCAAAAATAAAACCCTCACTACTCAAAATGACCTACTGAAGAAAGAAATACTTTATCTCAAAGCGCATGCACACATGGAGACCAAAAATATCAAAATATCTGGAAACATAGTCGTTAAAAATGTGACTAATGTCAAGGCAATAATAAACTCTGAACGGATTGATCCTGCTTTAGTCAATTTTTAAATAGTAAAATAATTTTATTATCCTTCCATTTGATTCCTATTATATAATTCAAAATAAATCAATTTGAAGTTTTATTTTCTTTACTAAAATTAATACTGGCTATAGAATCTTCGATTCTGTAGCCAAGTCTCTTTTCTTATAAAATTTAGTAATTAGTTATGATTAATTGTTTTTCTAATTTATTAAAATTGTTTTGTTTTTTTTAGGAAATTGGAGATGTTGCTGCTAATTACCAGGAGGAAAGATTTTCAATTATATGCCTAAGTGATTAGTAGTTTTATTTTTCTAGATGTTTTATAAAAAACTTGTTTTAATAAACCAACTTTGTTATAAGTGGTTTTTCAACCCACTATTTTTGTATTAGTACTTGATTTTTGGAGATCCAACTCTATCCAGTGAGATATGAGCATGTGATCCCAGGTTAATTTAAATACTGTTCACTTTTTTAGTAAAGGGATCATCTTTGCTTGGAACAGATTATGGAAAAATGATCTTCGTAACTTAATGGACTTGAGTTGTTTTCATTTTGGCTTTAGACCAACGTGAAGCTGTTTCATTTATGTTTTGTCTCTTATATTTTGGTATATTAATATGTTGCATAGCTTTATCCTCAATGACATATAATGTGCCATTTTATTCAGTGCTTTAAATTTTGTCTATAATTTTTTGTTTCATATAATATATATGTGATCATCGTTTCAACTTTAATATCATGATTTATCCTTGATGTTTAGTTGATGTATCCAATGAATGTTTCACATTGAAATTTCTTTTATTATAATCATTCATAATCATTAGATCACTGGATCTACATTTTTATTACTCTGTCTTATATCCAAACTGTCAGTAAACACCTTGAGTTTATTCAAGAGATGTTAGTACAAGTTTGTCGCTGATTTCTCTCACAGACAAGATAGGTGGACGTTTGGATCACACAGAGACATAGACACAGTATGAAACTAATACCAGGTTAGCTTTATTCGCATCTAATTTCTATTATTAGTTTATTTATTAGTGAAACAAGACAATTTAAATTGGATGTGACCATTACTCTATCCTTGGTTCAAATCATGTTTTATTAGTATCTTTTTTTAAGTTCTTAGATCTTAGATTATAAAACAGAAAATATAAAAATATGTGCTTTCTTTATCTACTTTCGAATTTTTTTTACCAAACATTGATTTCGCAAGGCATTCACCAAAAACTTGCAATTTGTAAATACTTTGTTTATAATCACATGTTTATATTTATGGAAACACTTGTAAATAATTAGATCAAATTATATAGTATTATAGTTTTAGCTTTAGAGTAGTTTATTTATTTTCTTTGTTTTAGGACCCTAGTTGGCTAATAGAGCCATTAAACCTGTCATAATAGGTTACACCAAACGGCTTGGGTTAATTAGAGAACCCTGGTCTGGATCTATTCTCCTAGTTGACGGTGTATCATCTTTTCCCGTCAACAGAAGCCTCTACTTCCACTATTTCTATGGTGTTAGTTCAAGAGGACCCTAATGGTGAGGAGCATGTGATATACTATCTTATCAAGAGTCTATCTGGTCCTGAGCTCCGATATTTACATGTTGAAAAGTTGTCTCTCACAGTTATCATTGTCGTCCATATATTTCACTATTACATCTTGTTATGCACTACCACGGTTATTGCGGACTGAAACCCCATGTAACATATTTTGACACATCAAGTCCTTGGGGGAAAATATTCCAAATGGATCATTATTCTTCAAGAATTCGATCTCGAGTTTGCTAAGTTCAAAGCTAAAAAGTCCTTTGTTTTTGTGAAACTTATCTGCGATGTTCCCCATGCTGATGAAGATACTGAGCCCAGTGATTCTCTTCCGGATGAATCTTTGTTCCTCATTAGCACATCCGATCCTTGGTATGGAGATATTTTTCTTCATCTTCAAACCCAACGTTTCCTGCTCGATATCTCTTGTGAAGAACGTTGTCGTATTTGTCACCATTATAAATGCTACCTTATCATCAGTGAAACTTGTATCGTTGTGGTATTGACACCATATTATGACGTTGTTTAACTCATGATGAGGCTGAACATGTCCTTAATGACTGTCACCTTTCTTGGATGTCTACAACTCAAAAAATATTACGTTCTAGTTACTTTTGGCCCTCTATCTTCAAATATTGTATTGAGGTTGTCAAAAAGTGCCCACCCTACCAAGTGGTTCATAAAAAGACACACACCCACCCTGCTCTGCTACATCCTGTTGTCTCCATCGACCCCTTTTCCAAATGGAGAATTGATTTTATGCAGTGTAATCCTACCTTATCCACGGGGCACAGTCATATCATCGTTGTCGTTGATTACTTCACAAAATCGGCTAAGGCTATGCCTACTTTTCTTAATGATGGTCATACTCAATCTCTTTTCATCTTCAACCACATCATCACTCACTTTGGTGTTCCACATGTTAAATTTAGCATCATCGACAATCATTCTCCAATGAGAGGCCATATGGGCCACCCTGAGGCTAGCCAAGGAGATTTGGAGAATAAACCAATCTTGTAAGGTATTGAAAAAATCCAGGGGGAACGTACAACCTTTGTGAGTCAAACCAAAAGTCAGGATGAATGAGATGCTATGTGAGTCTAATGCAAAATTCAAGGGGAACATATAACCTCTATGAGCATAGGCAGTCTAGTGCAAAAGTCGGGGGGAACGTACAACCTCTGTGAGCATATATAGACTAATGAAAAATTCAAGGGGAACACACAACCTCTGAAATTGTCAAGTTGTAACTAAAGTATCAAGTCTAGTTCTATTTTAGAACTAAAGTGTAATGCTAAGTTGCAACTGAAGTCTTAAGTCTAGTTCTATTTTAGAACTAAAGTGTAATGTTGAGTTGCAACTGAAGTCTTAAGTCTAGTTCTATTTTAGAACTAAAGTGTAATGTTGAGTTACAACTAAAGTCTTAAGTCTAGTTCTATTTTATAACTAAAGTGTAATACTGAGTTGTAACTGAAGTCTCAAGTCTAGTTCTATTTTTGAACTAGAGTATACCAGTCTCAAGTCTAGTTTGAACTAAAGTATGAAGTTGAGTTTTGAGTAAATCATGAAAACAAGTTACTATTTCGAGTGTCTGCTCTTCTCCTCTTCAACCTATATAAGAAGAGGTTGACCCCTCTCTTCAACACAGTTTTGATATGCAGGTTAAGGGAGAAGCAATAGAGGAGCATATCAATGATAAAGAGGCAGCATACCAAAGCAGTATATCAATGTTGTATATCAGCAATAGAGACTACATATCAGAGGCATATATCAACAACATATCAATGACGTATATCAATAATAGGGGCATCATATCAAAGGTGTATTTCAGCAAGGTATTTTAGGTCTTTGTTAGGTTAGAGTCATCTTGGAAATATCTTTAAGAGCAGAACATTCATGGTGGATATTTGTAAGTGATCTTACATTATTAATGCAATAAAGGAATATCGTTTGCTGGGTTTTTTCTCCCTTTATAGGGTTTCCCCAAGGTATATGTGTTGTTGATGTGTATTCTTACTCATCTACATAGTTTTTTTTATTTGATTATGATTTGGTATTGTTGAAGTGTATTAAGTTGGAATCAAAGTTTTGAAGAAAATAAAAGAATTAATCTACATAAGAAATCAAGCTCATAATTTAACACCACAAACCATTGTCACTGATCATGGTTCACACTTTCAAAACCACATGATGAGTGAGTTACATGTCAACTTTGGTTTTCACCATGAGAATGCATCCCCCTAATATCCTCAAGAAAACGGACAAGTTGAAGCTATCAACAAAGTCCTTAAAACCATGATTCAATGGATGGTGGAGGAAAACAAAACATCTTGGCATCTACAACTTTTCTCTGCTCTCGGGGCTTATCGCACCTCAGTGAAAATTGCAACTAGATTCACTCATTTCCAGTTAGTATATGGTATAGAAGCAGTATTACCAATCGAGTGAAAATTTCCTTCATTGAAACTCAAAGTAGAACTCCTACCTCACACTTCTATCGAAGAAGAACGTTTCATATATCTAACTAGGATGGATGAAACATGTCGTGATGCCGCTCTCATTAACGAGACATATCAAAAACGAATGAAGAGTCAATATGACAAATATTTCCATCCTCATACTTTCGAAGAAGGATACCTAGTCCTCGTTTATGGCCAGGCTCATGATAAGTTAGGGACAGGAAAGTTAGAACCTTTGTGGCATGGTCCTTACATCGTAAAACGTGTATTACAAAGAAGTTCCTACGAGCTAGTTGACTACGATGGAATCTCTCTTAGTGAACCCCAAGATGGGATTTACCTTAAGAAGTACTATGCATTGAAAATTTAGCATGTGTGCTTTGTACACTATTGTACTATAGTTTTGGTGTGTGTTTTTCTCTTACGTGTTCAAGTTTTGTCTTAGCTGCTTATACTTTGTCTTGTGATTGAGTGCACATATGACATCTTCCTTTCCCATATTTGTTAGGTTTGTGGATGGCACTAGTCGACACACCCAGAACATTGTTTTTTCTGCTTGGGTCATTTACCACTCTGATGAGTTAGTGATTTCAGGAGGCGTTTTCCTAGGATCGACAACCAATAACATGGCAGAATATCACGTTGTCATTGGAATTTTAACCGAGGCGTCCTCCCTAGGTATATCTTGTATAATCATTAACCTAGACTCTTAAATCGTGGTTTGTCAGCTTAATTGGGTCTACACTATTCGTAGTCTGATCCAATTTCATCTCCACCTACGAGTTCTAAATCTTGTAACAATGTTTGAATTTATAGAGCACAAACACATACCAAGAGGACTCAACACAACATTGGATTCACTAGAAAATTATAAATAAAATGAACCATATAAAACACATCACATGTAAAATAAACACATCACACAAGATTATCTACAAACATCATTAGCACCACAAAACTTGAATACACACACACACACACACACACACACACATATACCGTGTGATAGAAAAATGTTTGGTTACATAAAAAATGTACGTAGAAGGGAAAAATTTGGGTCCTCATGCCCATGACATCATCATATAGACTACACAAAAAATCTGGAGGATCCTAATCCTCCTGCACCACGTTATTCTCTGAGTAGCACACCATTACACGGGCAACTCGTCTAAGAAGGTAGTTTAGACTCTCAGGAACCCCTTATGTATGCCTCTGTAAATGTAGGGGTAAATCTTGCCTCCTAAGAGGAGGGAAACCCACTGTAAGACCACGGAGGTTCCGATCAACCTCCTGGAGACCCCCCATCTCTAGCTCTTGCTCTACAACTATCTGTGCGTCTTCATGATGCCCTAGTGCCGAAATATTTATCGGACGTGTTGCACCTATGTTTGCATGATGAAATAATGCATTTGTTAAAAACCCCTCTGTGTACACATAAAAATAATATAAATCTTAAAATAAAAATAAAACACTTGACAAGGTCTTTGGTTTCATACCTGACGCATCCCAGTCTATTCCATATGGAAGTAACAAGTCCAGGATACCCCAGAAATCTACTCTGGCATATGGAAAGTCCTCAATAACAATCAATTGATGTCTCAACCAATCAAAGAAGTCAGCTGTGAATTTAAATTCTGAGCCTGTTCCCAACCTTGGAAACATGATCATCCACCTTTCCATTCTTGGTTCAGTCATTGGTCGCGCCATCAATGCGATCTATGGCTGCATCTGTGGGATTCGCTCTAAGAAGAACAAAACTAAAAAATAACCATACCCAAATTGTTTTTGTTTCCCCATCACGCATTTTGTAATTTGATCCTTCACATTGTAAAAGAAAGTTGTGCTCCAGTTGATCAACGTTGGCTCCACTCATTGTAGAGCATAATCCATTTGTGATATTGAAGCCAAATGTGCACGAGGGCTACCTGTCAAATTGGTGATGGAAAACAAGATGGATCATAGAGGCAAATCTCTAACCTCTTTGATCACGATTTGGCCTCCAACCAATCATGGCCCCTGAATACAATGATTTTCCACATACATTTTGGTAGGCACTAGAACTGCCCGTTGTCTGGATAAAATGATAGGATCCCCTCTTTTCAAGAGGCTGTTCAAAAACTATATGTCCTCTAACTCTATTTTGAGCATTTGTGGCCCAATATGAAATGCTTGTTCAACGTAATTCCACAACCCAATCATATACTCAAGTAAAATGACTTTTGTTTTCATCTTTTGTAGCTTAAAGTACTTGAGGAGGCCACAGTTCCTCAAAGCAGCCCTCGTTTGGGGGTTTTGCAATGCGGCTATGTCGTCAATCTCATTCTCACACTCCTTCCACTCTATCATGGCTTTTATCAATGCAATCTGCAAGAACATTCAATTAAGAGCCATTAATCATCTCATCATAGAAATGTTTTGGGTATTTTTAGCTTAAATATCAATTTATTTTTTCATTTTGCATTGGTCCTCCCTTAAATTCATACACAGATCACTAGCACTCCCCTGGAGTGCATACCAGGGAAGTGAAAACATGGTCGACGCTCCCCTCATCCCTTTGAGGGAGTGTCGATCTGTTTTAGTGCCTAGGGCTTCCTAGGGCACCAAAAATGAAACAAAAAACTAACTAAAATGAAATTTTAAACCATACAAAATGATTGGAAAGAGTTAAATACCAACCTAATCTTGAAGGAAGTAAAAACAACTGATCGTAGATCCAATACCAACAACTTCAAAATTGCTCTCCAAAGTCAAATTTACCACTGCTAGAAGATTTTGGCACAAATGAAATGGTAAAAACATTTGTTAACCCTATTTCATTGATATAGACTCTATTTTTTGCTAACCTATAGTCGATTTTCGGTTTTAAAATCATTTTGGAGATGTCACTAATACCTTGGAATGCAAATTTGTCATCACTTGTAGGTCTCGAAGCGGCGCTATTCTGATTGACCTTGTCACACTGACGAGAATGGTATTAGTCCCTTTTCACTCTTGAAAAAACATGAGAACGTAACCGAGTATACTTTTATCTCTTTTTCAGACACCTAAAGATATACGAAAAAGGAACCCCGTGGAGTCTGCTTTAAGCTATTTTCATAGTCTCTAAACATGAAAAAATTGTCGAGTGATCTTGCTTCCTTTCACACTCATTGAAAAAAGTTTTGAAAGGGCGTCTCCTAAGTGGTAGTTTAAATCTTTTTCAGACTTCCAAGACTAATATTATGAAAAAGGACAACCGTGGGGTCATCATTAAGTTATTTTTAGACTCTCTAAACATAAAAAACCATTGACTTTTCTTTCTCTGGACTTGTTAAAAATTACACATTGAAGGGCCCATATGGGACTGAACTCTTACTTCTTCTGGTTCATTAAACAAAATAAGAGGAACTTACCGAAGGTGAGTTATATTGAGCATGTGATATCCTCCTCGAGCTCGTTAAAATAAAAAGAGGTACTCGTCTATCTCGATGGGGGAAAAAATTGAAGGAAGCAAGACAAGCCATTTTTGGAAACATCACAGATCACTCTTGCAATTTCCCTTGAACACGACACATTTTATATCCATACATGTTAATCTGTTGAACTTCTGCATTGAGCCAATCCTCTGAGTTTGTTTACTCCTTTGGGTCACCCAATGAAATTCACAATATCCACTGCATCATGTTTTGGTCCATGTCCTGTTTCTACTATTTGGTCCTTAGTGTTCAAGGAAAGTATCCTCTTCGAGGGTCAACCATCACAAATTTCCAGTTTCAATACCCTTGTCAGTCCATACTCATTTTATTCACCATATTACATCTCTATGTCAGTTTCGTGTCATTGATGGGGGATACATCAAGGCCCTCCTTCAACGAGTATTTTCCTATCGACTTCAACACATCATCCGGGAATTAGACTTAGAAACGAGTTAGTACCTTGGGAATTGCATGCCTCAATGGCAGGCCTCCTTGCTTCTGACAGTAGGTTTACATCATTGAACTTTGATCGGACGATTCTACGAATGTTCAACTTCAACTCATCTATTCACAATCGTTGGATTGTATAAGGGCACATTGGGATTCATTGACATCAATGGTGATTTCCCTCACACTTGTTAACACTTTGCTCAATGACCGATAATCAAGTGGTTTCTACCATGTTCAACATCAAAACATCCATTCACATGGTTAGATTTGTACCACATTGGGATCGGTAAGAAAACCTTGGGTTGATCATTCACTATGATATCTACTATACCCAGGCTACGAAAGGAGATCATTTGAGCACATTGATATATATATTGTCACATAGATCCACTTTGTATTGGTCCATGGCTATGTTTTGTCATATCATAGTGAGTCGTAGATCCACTGTGTAATTCTCGTGGCTATGATCAGTTCATGTCATGGAAGTATCGATCCACATTGTATCTTTGGTGGCTATACCTTTCAGTCAATATGATTATGGATCCGAAGTGTATTTTATGACGGCCATACCTTGAAATTCCTTTATCACTCAAGCATAGGTATGCCTGCCTTAGGTTTGAAATATGTCATAACATTTGTATGATGGTTGTTTGCAGCTTCTACTCGGTTCTCCGAATCCATACCCCTTGCTTTGACAGTCTACAAAGTAATCTAGTCATCATTTTCCATCTTTTGACCTCGCACTTGGGGGGG
>JASDQU010107974.1:0-17363 GCA_032191745.1 Picea mariana | reverse complement strand
CCTACACTCTCGAGGCTGCGCGACCTCTCGATCAATGATTGATTGACTTTGGGAGCCAAATTATCTCATAGGTTCGTGTTGAACCTTCACAATTTTCCCCATGGGTCAAAGTCCTGAACTTCCTACACAAAATTTTGGAACACTCGCAGGGTCCTCCACGTGACCCTGAGTGAAGACCGCAGACTTAATCTTCCACCTTCCCTCACTTCGGGACTTCGAAGTTCGAGAGTTTTGAACTCTCCAAGCCTTTTCTCCTTGAAATGACGAAGATGATATCACGTATCTATGAAATTAATGATTAAGTCTTAGCCTCTTACCTCTTCGGCTCTTTGAACGACTTCTGTTCAACGCTCTGCTTTCCCCTTATGTGCTTCTCTGAAGTCTATGATCTTTTGATGTGTGTCTTCCCCAGACCGACGATAACGATTTACTTCGGGAATTCCGGCTTCGGAAATTTTGATTCACCACTCTCAATTTCCTTCGGAGTTCCTTTCCTCAGAAGTATCAGATCTTCCGACGCGTCTCCTCCAAGATGAATGACCTAGATCTATTTCGTCACTTTGGAACTTCAATAATTCGAGCTTGATGCCACTGCTCGCCAAGCTTACCATCCAAAGTGCTCCTCTTTCAAAGTAGCTAATCTTCTGCCACATGTCTTGTTGACCCAACGGTCAGGATTTTCTCTGTTCTTCGGACTTCAATGAGTTTTTACGTTGCACTACCCCTTCTTCTCAGATACCTTATTCCCTGAAATGAATGATACACTGACACGTATCCTCCTCTGGATCTATAGTCCATATGGAGTTCATATTTTGTAACTTTGGACTTATAAATTTCTTCGAAAGAAATCATGTTACGTGCTCCTTGAACTTCGCAGTCCTTATCTCTTCAACACTTAGTCGATTTTAGATCTCGTGCACTCCTTTCACCACTCGAACTAAAGTTCCCATTATATCTTCTGATCTTCCCTGAGTCAATTCTAGACCCTGTCAACGAACACCTTGTGGACAGTATGCACTCCTTGCATTTAATCTCTTAGAAGAGAAACAATTGAAAGTTAATCAACACTTCATAATTCCATATACTCAACTATGAACAACATGCATAAGCATGATGAAATAAACACACAGAGAGCATATCATTCATTTAAATACACACTGAAATGAACACTGTCCAAGATTTTGGAACAATTTGTGTCTATTTTATTCATTCATGAAGTATTTACATAAAAAAAGCAGTTCTTCACTGTCTCCAGACTCTCTATGTCTAACTGCTAAATTTAAATTCTCATACTCTATCCTCCCACACTATTTTTTCTTACAACACAATACAAAAATCCTATCTAAGGAGTGGGTTCTAGAGCTCTTCTTCGTCCTATCAGATTTTGTCCCATCGTCATTCTAGCAGTTACCTACTTAGTCCTATTACAATAAATATGAGTTATATCAGATAAGAGATGACACTGTACATATGTAACACCTTACAATTGTGTAAGAATTTAGGACATCCTTCCATTCTCAGGCGGTGACCCAACTTTACAACAAAGTATTTAAAAACAATATTTCCAAAATATCTCAACAACTCGCTCATCCTTTGTTAGATGTTGATTTGAAACTTTGGTACGCTGAGGTGTCGAATTCTGCCTCTCGTCTTGGCCTCTTTTGCTTTGATGGAGATTCTCCTGCATCATACTCCTCTGGCTAAAATATTCATGGACTCATGTCCATGAGCTCCTGCACTGTTTTTCCATGTTTCAAAATGTCAGGTTCAGTGACCCAACTCAAGTCTTCCACTAGGTGATCTTTCCACTTCACCAAATATTCAGGATACATATTTCTCCTAGTTTTCTTCCCAATTGTCTGTTCTAATATTTTATCCATCTGAGGTTTTTTTGTTGTGGGCATCTGTTTTTCCCACTGGATCTCTTCCTAGTCATTTAGTTCTCCTACATCATCTCTCCTATAAGAATACAGGTCTGCAACATTGAATATCGGTGATATCCCAGCATTGTCTGACAACTCAATCTCATAAGCATTGGTTGCAAATTTCCTGAGGATCATGCATGTTCCTATCTTCTTCATATTCAACTTGTTATATGTTCCCCTTGGAAACATTTCCTTTCTCAAATGAGCTAAATATTGATCTCCAACTTCAAATTGAACTTCTCTCCTTGTCTGATCAACTCTGTTCTTACATTTTTTATTACTGCTTTGTAGCTTCTCTCTGAATCGATCATGGAGCCTCTACATCTCTGTAGGAAAATATTCTTCTCCAGCAATCCTGAACTCATCTTGATTCAGATATCTCGATTTTGTAATCCCCCATGGTTGTATTACATACACTATTTCAAATGGAATTTTCCCAGTACTCTTGTTTATCGAGTTGTTAAATGAAAATTCTGCCTGTGCCAGAATCTGATCCCACTAACGGCCTTGCTCAGTTACTAAACTACTCGATAAATTTCCCAGACTTATGTTCACCCCTTCAGTATTTCCATCTGTCTAAAGGTGATATGTTGAACTGAAGGAAAAGTTTGTCCCCATCCTCTTCCATATAGTTCTCCAAAAGTGTCCTACAAACTTTGTGTCTCTGTCTGAGACTATGCTCCTGGGCAACCCATGTAGTCTCACAACTTCCCTGGAAAAAAAATTGGCTATTTGTGTAGCGTCGGTTGTTTTCTGACATGGTATGAAATGTGCCATATTGGAAAATATTTCCACCACAACAAATATGGAATCACTTCCCTTCTGGGTTCTAGGCAATCCTGATACAAAATTCATACTAATTGCATCCCAAGGCCTTTCTGGAATAGGCAATGGATGATAAAAACTAGTGTTCTATTGTCTCCCTTTTGCATACTGACAAAATTTTCACTTGTTCACAAATTTATTCACGTATTCCCTCATACCTGGCCAATAGTACGAATTGTTCATCCGTGCAAATGTTTTTTCATGGACGAAAATGTTCGACTAGACCTCCACTATGCTTTTCTTTCAAAATAGTATCTCTCATCGAGAATATTGCTATACACAATTGGATTCCTTTGAACAACAATCCATCCTGGATGAAATATTTCGTCTATGGACTTCTGTCCCCCAACAAAGGATTCTCAAATTCCTTATCAGCCTCCTTAAAATCTGGATCTTCCTGGTACATCTCCTTAAGATGTTCAAACCCTAAGGTCTTCACTTGGAATTCTTGTATAATCAAACTCCTCCTACTCAAAGCATCTGTAACGTTGTTGGCACTTCCAGAAATATGTTTGATGACAAAAGTAAAATTTTGCATGAATTCTACCCACTTAGCATGCCTCTAATTCAACTTTTCTTGCTTAGTAATAAATTCCAAAGCTTTATTATCACTATACAAGACTAACTCCTTTGGAATTAGATAGTGTCTGCACTTCTTCAAAGTTTGAATCACTGCATAAAACTCTTTCTCATACGTGGAATACTTTTTCTTGGTTCCATTCAATTTCTCACCGAAATACGCAACCAAATTATTATCTTGACTCAAGACTTCTCCAATAGCTACTCCACTTGCATCACATCTTACCTGAAATGTTTTCACAAAATATGTTAAGAACAAAATTGGTTGTCCTGTGATCTTCTCCTTCAACACTCTAAAGCGTTTTTCATCCTCCTCTATCCAATTAAAATACTTGTGTTTATTCTTCAAAATATCTAGTATGGGTGTACATATACCACTGAAATTTATGATAAATTTCCCATAAAAACTTTCTAACCCATGAAAACTTCTCACTTCAAATATGCTTCTAGGAGATGGCCCTTATTTGATTTCTCTCACCTTCTTTGGATCCATCTTCAATTCATTTTAAGAGATCACAAAACCCAAGTATATGAGTTATGTCCTTATGAAGGAAGTTTTCTTCAAATTTATCAGCAACTTTTCTTTCTGCAGCCTCCTCATCACTAATGTCAAGTGTTTTAAATGTTCTTTATCTACCTTGCTCAAGATTAGTATATCATCCAGATATACAATGACAAATTTACATATGAATTCTTTCAACATTTCATTCATCAACCTCATAAATGTGCTTGGGGAATTTGTCAACCCAAATGGCATGGCCAACCATTCAAACAAACCTTCATTTGTCTTGATTGTTGTCTTCCATTCATCTTCCTCTCTCATTCTTATCGAATGATATCCACTCTTCAAGTCTATTTTTGAGAAATATCTTGCTCCACTTAAGAAATCCATCAAATCATCAATTCTTGGAAAAGGGAATATATACATGATTGTGATCTTGTTGATGGCTTGAGAATATGTACACATTTTCCATCCTCCATCCTTCTTTGGAATCAAGACAGTTGGAACTATGCATGGGATTAGACTTTCCCTGACTAAACCTTTATCCAACAACTCCTAGACTTGATTCTTTAATTTTTTATTCTCTCGAGGTGTCAATGTATATGCTTCTTTGTTTGGAAAATTGCCTCCGGGAATAAGGTCAATGTGATGGCGATACTCCTAATGGGCAAAAATGAGTGAGGTAACTCATCCACTACTATGTCAGAAAAATTCTCTAACAGTTCATGGATTTCTTCAGGTAATTCATCCATAGAAGTATTTGTAAGGACAAGCCTTGGCTTCCTAATTACAACAAATTGCATCTCTTTTTCCCTCTTGACCTCATTCAAGAGTTCCTTCCCACTCATGAGAAGTATACTTGAACTAGCCTCCTTCTTTGGATCCTTGTCTTCTACTGGCAACAACATGTGTGCTCTACCATTCTTTTGTTGTCTGCGAGTATTCTTTCTCCCATCATGAATGACATTTATATCAAATTTCCATGGTCTCCCCAAAAATATATGACAAACTTCCCTAGTAAATACATCACATAAAATCTCATCCCTATAGCCTCCTATCTTAAATTCAACTTTGCATTGTTGAATTACCATTACTTGATGTCCTTTCTGCAACCACGATACCTTGTACGGATTTGGGTGTGCAGTTGTCTCCATCTCGAGTTTCTCAACCATATTTGGGGATACTATATTATCAGTTCTCCCACTGTCTATGATCATCTTGCAAATTATGTCCTTTGTCTTGCAAGCAGTCCTAAACAAATTTGTTCATTGAAGTAGTTCTTCTGCCTCCTTCTATGGCTTAAGAAGAACCTTCCTCATCATAAGGTTCTTTCCTCCTTCTGTTGCTTCTACTTCCACATCCTTCTGAGCTTTAGAAATGTGTGCTTCACCCCCTCTAGTACCTTTCTTCTTCTCGGGGCATTCCCAAGACATGTGCCGTGTATTTCCATAGGCATAACATCTTACTTCACCTTTTCTGCCTCTTCCTCGAGAAAAATATTGTCTTCCTCCGTCTTGTCCTTCTTTAGAACTTCCTCCTTTTTCAGGGTGATTATGATGCTTCCCAACCTATTTATTTGCCTTATGGAACTTCTCTCAGGCATTTCCCTTGCCTCTACTTGAATTTCCTCCCCTGTTTCACTGAATTTTTTTTTCTATCCAACTTCTCTTCAACTTTCAAGGCTACTTGATAAGAATCCTCAATTGTGACAATAGACAGCATGCTAATTTCCTCTTGTATATCATATATCAACCCATTTATGTACCTGCATATTTTTTCATCATCATTTTCCTTCTGTCCAGCTCTGATATTTAGTTTATAGAATTCTTCAGTGTACTCTTCCATTGATAATCTTTTTTGTGTTAGGTTCTACAACTTTCTGAATAGATTTATCTGATAGTCTTTAGGGATAAATTTCTCTTTCAACTTAACTACCATCTTGTCCAAACTTTTTATTTTATATTTACCTTTGCATCTACGATCAACTTGTAGTTCATCCCACCATAACTTTTCATGACCTTTCAACCTGGTTATTACATGCTTCACTTTCTTTTCTTCTTCAATTTATTCATAATCAATGTATTTATCCATAGCATGTACCCAATATAACAATTCTTCAATTTCCAATTTTCCTTCATACATCGGGACTTCTATTTTTTCTCTGGCTCCTATTCTCAAAACAACTCTTATAAGTCATTCATTCGCAGCTTCTCCTTCTGAAGATCCTTCTTCTTCTACCTCTTCACTTTCAGGTTTACTAACATCACCATCATATGGTTCTCTCCTCTGTGTTGTTTCCATGGAATCCAACCTCATTCAGAGTCCAAGCCTTTTCTCCCCGAAATGATGGAGATGATACCACGTGTCTATGAAATAAATAACTAAGGTTTTATCCTCTTATCTCTTTAGAGATTCATATGAATTTCGGTCAATGCTCTGCTTTCCCCTTGCTCCCTTCTCCAAAGTTTGTGATATGTTGACACGTGTCTTCCTTAGACCAA
This sequence comes from Picea mariana, assembly GCA_032191745.1. Taxonomy (NCBI): domain Eukaryota; kingdom Viridiplantae; phylum Streptophyta; class Pinopsida; order Pinales; family Pinaceae; genus Picea; species Picea mariana. The sequence continues at coordinate 11,031 of JASDQU010107974.1, read as the reverse complement.
CGATCATGATTTACTTTGGGAATTCAGGATTTTGGGAATTTTGATTCACCACTCTCAATTTCCTCCGGAGTTCCTTTCCTTTGAAGTATCATCTCTATCGACATGTTTCCTCTGAGATGAAAAACCTATATCTATTTCGGCACTTCAGAACTTTGGTAATTTGATCTTCATGCCACTGCTCACCAAGCTTACCCTCTGATGTGCTCCTCTTTTGAATTAGCTAATCTTCCGCCACACGTCCTCTTGAACCAACGCTCAAGATTTTCTCTGTTCTTTGGACTTTGGTAAATTTTGATGCTGCACTATCCCTTCTTCCCATATAGATTCTTCCCCAAAATAAATGATACATGGACACGTATCCTCCTTTGGATATACTGTCCAAATGGAGTTTGTCTTTCGTAACTTCATAATTAGAAATTTCTTCGAAATAAATCTTGTTACATGGTCCTTGCACTTCTTAGTCCTGATATCTTCGACACTTAGTCGATTTTAGAACTTGTTCACTCCTTGCACCACTCAGTCTGAAGTTCTCGTTATCTCTCTTGAGCTTCCCTGAGTCAACTCTAGACTCTCTCAACACACACCTTGTGGACAATATGTACTCCTTGCATTTGAGCTCTCAAAAGAGAAACAATTGAAACTTAATCAAAACTTCATAAGTCCATATACTCAAATATGAACAACATCCATAAGTATAATGAAATAAACACACATAGAGCATATCATTAATTCAAATACACACTGAAATGAACATTGTCCAAGATTTTGGAACAATTTTTGTCTATTTTATTCATTCATGAAGTATTTACATAAACAACACATTTCTTCACTGTCTCCAAACTCTCTATGTCTAACTGCTACATCTAACTTCTCATACTCTATCCTCCCACTCTATTATGTCTTATAAAAAAATACAAAAAACCTATCTAAGGATTGGATTCTTGATCTCTTCTTCATCCTATTTGAATTCCATCCCATCGTCGTTCTAGTGATTACCTACTTAGTCCTATTACAATAAATATGAGTTATTATTAGATAAGAGCCAACACTCTACATATGTAACACCTTACAGTCATGTAAGAATTTACGATATCCTTCCATTCTCAGGCGCTGACCCGACTTTACAAACAAAGTATTTAAAAACGATATTTCCAAAATATGTCAACAACTCACTTTTCTTCGGTTAAATGATGATTTGAAACTTTTGTACACTAAGGTGTCGAATTCTTCCTCCTTTCTCAGCCTATTTTTCTTTGATGGTGATGCTCCTACATCACTACCAGTTCTAATTAATTGTTTTAATCTCTATTCTAGCAAGTCTAAGTATTCATTTTATTTTCTAAGGTATTTATATTTTATTGACTCATAATTTATCCATGCAACATGCCCTTCAATACGCACCTTCGTTATTCAAGGGTGCCACTCACCATTGACTACTTTGAAAGTTGTCTGATGCTTGGAGTTAATACTCCACTTGTCGACCTCATGTGAGAATAAGGGCTTACTGAGGAATAATGAATCCTCCTTATTTTGCGCTCCACAGAAATCCTTGTGAGCGACTATCTCAGTCTTCCCTCACGACATCATGAAATTATTGAAACAAGGTGGTCATTAACCTTCATTTCAGGTCATGACGTCAGTGCTAGTAGGTTGTGATAGGGACATTGCCACACCTCTCCCTCATCCATATGAAATTTGTGTATGACCCCTCTAGTCCATATGTCAGTTGAATTAGATAGAGTCACATTCCTTCATCCGTCGACAAATTTAATATTAGTAACTCATATACATGAAATACATAACTGAATCATCATCATGAAACATGCGTAAATAAAAAAATATTGATAATCAAAGTCAATATTCCACTCCCTGACTCAATCCTGAGTCCATGGAATTATGTCGATGCCATCATCATCCTCATCATGTCATGCTTCATGTACACTCAGGAAACCTCATCATAATACACATCAATGCTATACATCAATATAAATAACATATCAAATTTTAAATACTCAATTATAGCCTAGCCTCGTGAACCAAAACAAATCATCATAATGTACCATGTTTAACTGGATCACTTGCATGCACGTGTCCTCAAAGAATAAACAATGTTATGAAAATGTGATCAGTGGAACTCGATCTTACATACACCCCCTCTTGTTTTAAGCTTCGTCCTGAAGTTTGTACAATCTAACAATAAAACAATAATACAGTTTCTACTAATATATATATATATATATATATATCAAACTATCAAAATAAATAAGAAAATTATCAACGCATTTCATATGCATCCTCCAAAGTAGCAGAATGTGGAATATAACGGTCCCACTTGACCTTGAACTGGTCGACTATTCGACGTCATAGTTGTCGAGTTTGATGTTCCAATATGCGTATTGGATCCTTTATGAGAGCACCCTCATCTGATACCTTCAATGAACTCAAGTCAATAACATGTGATGGATTTGAAATATAATCACATAAAACTGAAACATGAAACACATCATGCATACGTCTCAAGGAATTACATAAGGCTAGTCGGTAAGCCACGAGTCCATTATTTTCTAAAATATCTAAAGGTCCCACAAACCTTGGGGATATTTTAGAACCCTTTCCAAAATTAAGGAAACTCTTATGTGGCTTCACACATAAGAAAACTTTATCACCAACCTAATAACTGCAGTCAATACGATGTGCATCTGCATAACTCTTTTGTCGGAATTTTTCTTCCTTAATCCTTTGCCTTATGGATTGCATATAATCTTCCATTTACTGAATCACTTATGGCCCCACCAAGACCCTATCCTCTATTTGATCCAAATCAAAGGTGTCCTACATGGTTTTCCATATAGAAACTCAAAAGGTGCCATCTTTATCGTACTATGATAACTATTGTTTTATGAAAATTCTACCAATGGTAGAAATTCTTCCCATCTTTTCTATTGATCCATCACATACATTCGAAGCATATCCTCTATAATTTTATTCATCCTTTTAGTTTTTCCATTTTTTGGGGGGTGATATGCCTTACTAAAATTCAATTGTGTTCCCAATGCCTCTTGGAAACTAGTCCAAAAACATCCAGTGAATATCAATCCTCTATCATATATTATCGTCCTTGGTACACCATGTAATATTACAATTTAGTTAACAAAAATTATATCTATGTCAGGTTCTTGATATGTTGTACGAACTGGGATAAAATGCACACTCTTCCTCAAAGTGTCGACAACTACAAAAATAGAATTGTGTCTCCTTGTCGTCAATGGAAATCCAACAATAAAATCCAACGATATGACATCCCATTTTGATTCAGGAATCACATGTGGCTACAATAATATCATTGGATGTATATGTTCATCCTTCACTTGCTTACATTATAGACATATCTCCACATAGTTAACAATATATGTTTTTATTCCCTTCGAGAAGTATAGTGGTTTAACATATCCCTTCATCTTTGCGACTCCAGGATGAGCCATATACACCGCTCGATGAGCCTTGTTCAAAATTAAATTTATTAATTCATCATTTGGTGGTACATAAATTATGCCATTGTATCTTAGTATTCCAACATTATCCAAAGAATATCCCTCATATCTAGGTATCATCATGGTATCTTGTCCAATATTGTCTCTTACTTCCTTGTACCAGTCATCATCAATCTATAATACTAAAATATTTTCTCGAAGATTCATCTTTAGTAGTATTACGGAGAAAATGTGAGGTATCTGAATCAATGCATATTCTACTATGTTAACTGTTCCTTTAATATATGTGATCTCAAAATCGTATTCACTTAAAAGTTTCAACCAACGTGTTTGTCACATGTTCAAATTGCTTTGAGTAAAAATGTGTTGTAATCCACGATGATCAGTTTTCAACTCAAATTTTTGTCTAATAAGGTAGTTTATCCAAACTCTTAAGGCATAAACAATGGATAATAATTCCATATCGTGTGTTGCATAATTATCTTCATTCCTTCTTAGTTTTGTTGAAATATATGTGATAACTCGACATTCTTGCATTAATACTTCACCCAATCCTTCCTTGTATGTGTTAGTGCATACCAAGAATTCTTTGGCCATATCCTGAACTTCCAGTATTGGTGTCATTGTTAATAGTTATTTAATCTTCTGAAATGCTTTCATGCACTTCTTTGTACATATAGATTTATTTTTCTTCTTTTGCAGTTTCGTAATTGGATGTTCTATATTTGAAAATCCTTCGACAAAGCGTCGATAGTAACCTGTAAATCCCATAAAACTATGTACTTCTTGCATGTTCTTTGGTTCTGGACATTCCATAATATCCTCTACCCTTGTTGGATCCACAACAATTCCTTATCCATAAATGATGTGTCCCAAATAGTGAATCCTTGTCTGATAAAACGAACATATCGAAAAATTTCTGTACAACTTGATTTCTCTTAAACATTGTAAAAATAATCTCATATGTTCTTCATGCTCTTGTTTTGTCCAAGAGTAATTCAATATATCATCAATAAATATTTGTACGAACCTGTCCAAGTATTTGAGGAACACCCCATTCACTAAACTCATGAATACACCCGGGGAATTCGTCAATCCAAACGATAATACAGTAACTTCATAGTGTCCAAATCTTGTCTTAAACATTGTTTTCAGAATGTTTTCCTCTTTGATTCATAAATGGTGATACTGCAATCTCAAATCAATCTTTGAAAACACTATCTCTCCCTTCATTTGATTAAATAACTCATCAATTCTCGGTAATGGGTACTATTTCTTAATTGTGTCTTTGTTTAATTGATGGTAATCAATGAAAAGTCTCCATGATCTATCCATCTTTCTTACAAACATCAGTGGAACACCCCATGGTGATAAAATTGGACGTATAAGTCCCAAATCTAATAATTCCTTCAATTGCATCTTTAACTCTTGTAATTCAGTTGTCGACATCTGATATGGAATTCTAGAAATTGGTTATGTTCAAGGTTTTAGATCTATAGTAAATTCCAATTCTCTTTTTGGCGATAAACCCGATAGTTCTTCAGGAAAAACATTAGCAAACTCTGATACTACTGGAAAATCTTCTAATCTTTCTGCGTCACATTTTTCAGTAAGCACTAATATGGCGCACAACTTACATCCCTTTCGCATGTTTTCTTTAATTGTATGGAAGAAAAAAATCTTAGCGATACTCCCTTGTTTCTTCCTACAATTACTCTACCTTGTCCCAAATCATCAATTAAACTTAATCACTCCATTTTACAGTTACGTATCACATCATATAATTCTAACCAATTTGTTCCAATCACAATGTGATAGGATCCCAAAATTGTGACAAAAAGGTTTACACTTGTGACGAATTCACCCAAATTGATAATACAATCTTTAACTTTTCCTCCAACTTTTTGCTTGTCTCTGGATGCCATTTCTACATATCTAAACTCATCTTTTTCGACTACCTTCACCTTAATTCTTTTGAGCGGAACACTAGATAAAAAAATTCAGTAGTTCTTGAGTGAAATCATAAAGATGAGTGTCTATTTTGCTTGTTTTATGAGAACAAAAATATATATTTTCACAAGTTCTTCAACTTCCGGTATACAAAAGTATTTTTTTTATTTAGAATTTCACTTTACAGTAAAAAAAAATCTTGTGAAGAATTTTGTTAGCTTTCCACTTACTAGTTTTCATTTTTTTTTTATTGAGATTTGATATGACAATTTGAAAATTGTTTAACAATATAATCCTTAAACATGAAAGGAATGATAATGAGTTATTCCCCCCCAACAACAATGTATCTATTATTAAAATTTTGCTTTTAACAAACAAAATACACTGCAACAATCTACAGAGACTCTGTTTTATTATGACTATAATTTTGAATCTAACGGATGAATATTATAATTTCTATAATTTTTTGAAGTTGACCAAGATGAAAACGTTGCCGATTTTAAACACATGTTTTCCCCCACCTTGTATCTATCTTAATTTTTACTTAAAAGTAAAATATAAAAATATCCTTTTCAAAAGAACAGTTTAAGGATTATGAATACAATTTTTTCTAAATTTTTCACTCTGTATTTTTAGAGATACAGATATTTCATTTCACTCGATCATAATGTCAGCTAAAAATATTATGTAGTTATTTAAAAAAAAAAAAATAGATAAAAATAATGAAAAAGAAAACAAATTCTATCCATTGAAAGTAGATTCAATTTTGCAAATGTTTGTATCATTTTCAAAACCAATTTTTGAGTATTTGTATGAGTCTGCAACCTCCAAAGTTAAGGTAAGCTAGAGGTAATTCTCTGGCTCCTGAAAACAATCCCATTCGCTAGTTTTCAGCCGAAAGAAATATTTTTGGCCGGAAAACATAATTCTAATGGAATCCGTTAAAATTAAATGGTTTCCTAGATTTTCGGCCAAAAAAATTTTTTTTCAGCTAAAATATGTGTGATAGAATTCCGTTGGTTGTAAACAATGAAAAGACACATCGTATCATTTCATTTCGCGCCAGATTGTATAACTAAGCTTTCGACCGAACACATTTATCACAATTCATCGCTTGTTTCATGGTTTTCTAGAGCACCTAAACAAAGTTTCGAATCATCTTTTTTGTTATTGTTGAACAAGGTAATTGATGTTTTGAATGCAAAAAAACAAGTTTATTTTTTTTAAATTCAAGTTTTTATTGCAATAACAATTTATATATTGAAAGCTAAATGTTGAACATTTTTTCAAGGTGAAGCCTTTGTTGAACATAAAATTATTGATATTATTTTTTAATAATTTCTGTGAGAATGAAGTTTTTCTGGGACTATTTTGAAATGTTGATTCTTTTAAATTGTTTTAAAGATAACTGTACTCATGGGAAACAAAAGTTTGCGCAAGAGAAAATTTGATCACACTCGAGATGAAACTCACCATAACGATCAAAGGAAAGAGCACTATTGGAGAAATAAATGAGAATGTGCAAATATTGAAGAAAGAAATGATGATATTCTAAATAGAGATTTTCAACAAGAAGAAGTCCAACCAAGTATGCATGCACATATTGTCTATATTAAAAGTATAGAATTCAAATTTGAAATATTTTTTAATATAATTGATTGTAATTACGATTTAATGTTTTTCAAAAAACATAAATAGATTTGTCTCATAACGTCGATGAAGACGTTGAAATTGAAATTGAAGAGGAAGACGAATCACCTATAGGTATGTACATAAATTTAGATAATACAAGATGAACACTTGTATATAGTTTAGTGAATTTATGTTCGGGTTTTGTTTTTTAATATAAACTTTAAATTGAAATATGCAGGAGAATATATCAACATTGATGATGAAATATTAGAAAATGTTGATATTGACAAATTTGGGAAGAAAGAATATAAGCATTATATAAGATATCGAACTAAGAATATGTATAATATTTTTTTGAAAGATGAATCAGTAACAATACAAGCTCAAATTTTACTCTGTCTAATAAAGTAAAGAAAGTTAAAAGAAGCTACATCCTTATTGGGTATTCAAAAGTTGACAAAAGATATAACGGTGAAATAGAATGTCTTTGACAATATAACTAGTGTATTAAAAGATTTTGGAAAATCTCGAAAAAAAATATGTCAGTGTTGCATGTAGAGTGATACAATCAAAAATTGTTTCATCTAGCAATATAAAAGATCATTTGACACGACACATGGAAAAAATGATGGGAACGCCAAGAAAAAAATTGTAAAATCATAGAAAATTTTGATTGCAAATAGATGCAAATGATGAACTTGCTTGTTGGACAGTGATTTCTAGACAACCCTACAAAGATAGACTTGTAGAAAATGTTAAAAAGTGGCCCGTAATTGTTGGTTGAAAAAATATCATGTTTCACCAGATACAAGGGATGTGTTGTGACGAAGAATACAACTAAAACAACATTAAGAACATCCAAAACATATATTGCCAATGACAAAAATAGAATTGTTCATTAAGTTCAAAGAAGAACATAAAGAAGTTAAAATTTCCATCAATACATTTGTGCAAAAAAAACTATGGTTTGTTAGACCCATCATTGTTCGTGACACTTGTTGTTTTCATTATCATGTGGAATTTGAGTTATATTATGACACTTTTCTTGATTTTGGTAAAATGTTATGGCCAAGTTCACCTCTTCCTTCCATATTTTGTGCTTTTATATTTGAAATTCTATGTGAAAGAGAAGGTGATGAATTATTTTACCAAAACAAATGTGTTGGTAGAAAGAAATGTGATCGTTGTGGAAATATAAGTTTTTTTCACTAAAAATATCCTATTGATATGAATGATCAATCATTTTCTAATATAACAATCAATTAGAAGAGATATGAATATATCAACAACACGACTCCAAATTGTTCAAATGTTATTTACAAAAGGATTGATTTGAAAGTAGATAAAATCTGTGATAGATTTTTTGAAGAAGTTTGAGGAAGAAATTTATAAATACACCAAGAATTCACATAGAGTTTGATGGAAAGACCTACAATTCAAACAATCCCGTGAAGTGTTTCCACCAGGGACAATTTTGTCTGTAGTTGATTTTTCATAGAATTACACATTCACTGCACAAAAAGAAATACATAGTGAATGTTATCATTATGATCAAGTCACTATTTTTGTCCACATTCTATATAGACACGCTCAATGGAGTCTTGATAACATAGAAAGCATCAATGATAATCGACATGTTATTGAAGGATAACACTTTTATATAAGTGATGATCGAGCACACAAAACACATTATGTACAACATTGTTTTGATAAATTTTATATTCATTGAAAGAACGTGGGATCAGATTCATTCGATATTGGATATGGTCAGATGGGTGTGCGGGTCAGTTCAAATCTTCACGATCATTCTATTGGTTGTGTCGTCTTCATAAAAAATAAAACATTACACATTGTTGGAATTTGTTTTAGAGTAGTCATGGAAAAGGAGAGCACGACGGTGCAGGGGCATGTGTAAAACGATCACTTTGAAGGTATCAGATGAACCCTAATGCTGATCGATTTGAATCCATTGATCAAGTTGTTGAATGGTGCAAAATGGCGCTAATCCATGAAAATAATCCGTCAGGGAATGTGCGCAAGTGTGTTTATATATACATGTTACACATGTACACATGATATTTTTATTCACGTGTTCAAATTTATATTCAATCTTCAATCATTTTCTTGAGAGATTTCAAGCTAACAAGTTCTTGTCTTGTGCAGGTTTTTTTTGTATGTTGGAATCCAAGATGTAAATAGATCAGTCCCATATGAAGCCGGTACAATACATGGGACTCAAAAAATGTACTCAGTTAAAACAAACCGCTATCAAAATGTGTTTTTATTTGATAGAAGAAATGAGTCTTGTTTTTGTTCAATTTGCATAGAGGACACATAATCCATAGAGATTTTCGAAAACGAAAATGCAGAATATGTTAAATCTTAGAGACCATCGAACTTAATATAAAAGGGAAAATGCCACTTGCAATCTCAAAGGAGATGGAATCAAATGAAACTATAGTGTTAGTTGATGTCGATAGAGTTTTTGATCTTGTTAGAGAAGGTAATTTTTATGTTTAATCTTTTTCAAATAACTTGTAGTTGTACTTGTGTGATAATCTACCATGAACTACTTATTGTCCAACATATCAAATTATTTGCAGGAGATTTCTTTGTCATGATTTCACCTGTAGACAACACTGAAAACGTGAAATATTATTTGGTGTTATGCATAGAACAAAAGATGAGGTTATTAGAATATTTTGATGATAATTGTTTTATATATGAAAGAGGATCCATCGTATTGAAAGGATATTTTTTCCAAGAAATCCATCAAATCAATACTCATGTTCAATTTCAACACTACTAGTTAGATGTCATAAGTTGTCAATATAGTCATTTGGTATGTGCAACGCGCATAAAGTTAATAGAAGTTTAATCAAGAAAAAAAACAAAAGTTAGAAAATGGAAAATGTTCAAAGCCGATCATGAATGAATAATTGAAGATGGCATACCATTACAATTTCTTTAAACAAGTGACATGTACATTCCATAATTTTATATTTTGCATTGAAAGTACACATATTTGTGAATATCTAGGATTCTAGAATCATTTCCAGTTTAGTTTACTTTCATGCTCCATTCAATTAAGAAAAATTATATTTTTGCTGAATTATAAAGTTTACCGAGCCTTATTTAAAATTTTAAGGAAGAACCTATAGATTGTATATAGGGAACCTAAAATGACCTATAATTTGGATGATTATACTTTAATCCTACAAATTATCCATATTGTATATGCAAATTCTTTAATGCATGTAACCAATTTACTACATATAGGATTTGTGTTCATTATTTGCAATGATTGTTCAATGATTTTTCATATGAAGATGATAACTTCATATCAAAACTAGGACCCATTTCCATGTCATTATAAGGGACTATTTATGGCTTAGAAAAACTTTAAAGACATCTTAAAAAGTATGATTAACATCCTAATTAAATAATTCAAGGTAATAAATATGATTAACATCCTAATTAAAAATTTTAAAGACATCTTAAAAAGTTGTTGATTAAGGTTGGTTGTCATTGATGTCAACTCTTGAAGAAATCCCTGTAGCACAAATGTTTGGGTAATGGAACCAATATTGTTTGATGTAAATATGACTCATTATTGTTTTGTCTTGATTTATAAGAATTAAATATGGATGAACTCCAAATTGGTCTCCTTATGGTCAAAGCCCTCACGGGAAGACGCTTTGCGGAGTAAGAGAACCCATGCTTAATTGTGGAATAATGAGATGAAGGACAATGAATTATTCAGGGAAACTGTCCTAGATGGATAGTTCTTGTCATGCCATTTCTGTTGGTATGTATAATGTCACATAACTCCTCACGGCTAGAGAGTTATGACCATGTGAAGTTGGAGAACCCAAGTTTGGGTAATGGACCCAAGTTTGTTTGATGGATAATGGTATTATTTTTGCTATATTTGAAGGTAATACTATTACAGATGGAT
>JASDQU010107973.1:209736-230565 GCA_032191745.1 Picea mariana | reverse complement strand
ATACCCATTCGCCGAGATAATCTCATTTTTTCACCTTTCCTTCACTATTCGCGATCCAGACACTGCTGAAATCATTGTCCTCTTCGCCCTTTCACCTTCTACCACCATTAACCTCTGAACATCACAGTCAGGGTCATTTTTTTTCAGACCTTTGTAGGTATAGTTGAAGGGATGGAGCCAAAGTCCAAACATTCAAATATCAACGAAAATCCGTTTCTCCTGCCTCCTGTCGATGTCGATCAGATCCCTCTGGCTGAAAAATATTACCTGATTTCAGAGCCTAGATGCAAATTTGATTTTGTCGAATTGCGCTCATTATTCAAAGACACTCTCCTAGACCAGAGTGATGAGATTGGACTCTGGGAGTCCAATCTTCCACTGTATCTTTTTCCCCAAATTCATCATTTCCTTGAATTATCCCTCAAGTGCTAGGCGCACTATCTTCCCAATCAGAGAGCTATCATCTCATCATCTGGAGAGACCCTGTTCACCATTACAGCTGAAACCATTGACCAGATGATGCAAATTCCTAGATCAGAATCCCTTTCCCCTCTCACCATTGAAATCTTAACCGAAATGTACCAGAAATGATCTTTTCCCTAGAGAGCGCAAATTTTCAAACTTTTCCTCCCTGAGAGTGCCCAATTCCCCAAGAAAACCCCCCCTTATTAATCTTACATGTTCTCAAAAAAAGGTAATCAAGTCATTTTATCCCCATGTTGTTTGCTCGGGTATTATTCATATGACTGGGTGGATGAACCCATCCTGGGTTTCTTGTCTATTTTCTCCACCGAAGAGAAGGCCACCATCAAGTTTAATTTCAGTCAGTTTCTAGCCAATAATATTCACGAGCAACTTTTCAAGTTCCCCACAGAAGGAATGTTCCGATATTCTTATTCTTTCAAGCAGAGAAGTTCTCATTTTCCATGCAAAAACTGGAGTAGGATGACCATCCGCAAGAGGTCACCTCTTGGACATCTTTATCGAGAAACAACTCATTAGAGTTCAGTTTTAAATAGTTCATTGATCAATTTTACCACCCAGTGGTAGGCATGTTGAGTGGATGGAAGGAACCTAGGATTAATGAAGATATTTAGAGGCTCCTACAACTATCGAACCTTGCCAAAATTGATGACTGGTATCTCTACCAGGATCACACAGAGATCAAAATCTATGGTTGTGAGCTTTCATCATATAAGCTGCCCAAGTTCCTACCTGTCAGGATATTCGCTCTGAAATATATTCGAAAGATGATAAACTCAAACAATATTCACTTTGTGTTGTTCAAAAAGAAACAACAATTGAGGATCAAGGGACAGATAAGATCTTTCATTTGCAATAGCAGAGCGACAAAAGAAGAAGCAAACGAGCTATTATTGGAGATGAAGTTCAAGAAAATTTTCTCATGGCATTACGATCCATATGGTGTCATTGTAGAAACTAGACTAAGGAATAAAAACTCTCCATATGCTCATGTTCCCAAACCAGAAATCGAAAATTTCATAAACCAAACCAAGTGGGAAGAGAACACTCTAACAAATACCGATCAACACTGCCCTTTGACTAGTATTTCACCAACTAATACTCCTCAGGTGCTAGCAGAGAAAAGACCCAGGAAAGAGGTAGCTCCCTTGGCCACTAAAGTCTCAGCAGATGACTTCTAGGTTTATAGAAAAAGGCCCAAAACCAGTCATACACCTAACAGGCTTGGTGGAGAAGAGACTCAACCTACTACAGTCATGGAAGGTGAGCATTCTCCATTTTTCTCAGGAATCCAATAGACGATGTCCACGTCCTCTTCAAATAAGCAGGGTCATACATCATTAATAACTAGAGCTACACATGAGCCTACAGAACTGAACCTATTTGAGAAATATAACCTGATTAAGAAGAAAAATGAGTTGTTGACAAATAGTACCTATGCCTAGTTTTTTAAACAAACATCCACAACCCAACACTGATTACTATCATCTTTTGATACAGAGAATGGGAGAATGCACATGGCCTAATTACAGGCATAGGTACCTTAGCCCAAAACAATTTCTGATTATAAAAGGGAAACTTTTGAGTTTGATATTGCAGAACTGCATATGGATGATTGGATGGACCTACACAGATAGAATGGATAAATGACTTTCTCCACCTTAGCAAACACCTCCATGACCGAAACAAAGCTACAGGTTTCGTTGAACAATGTACAGACTCAACTGAAGCTGGAGAAGGTGTCATCTTTGGAAAAGGGTAACAAAATTAAGTCCTTGGAAGAACTAGTGCTCAAAATTGGTTATGATCCGTCCAATATCAAAGCAATTGAAGAGATTATAAAAAAGAAGAATGCTGATATAGATGCCCTGAGGAAATAATTAAAAATATCTGTTATTGAAGACCCACAAGCTAAAGAGATGGTCGAGACTGAAGGCCAGAAAGAGGAGATGTTAAAGTTGATCATGGAGAAGAATGCTAAAATTAAAGAAATGGAAGTCGATATGGACAAGCTAGTTAAGGATAAAGAGCAGAACGTGCCAATGGAAGCCATACCATTGAACACATTCCCTATCATAGAAGTTAGCACAACAATGGAAACATATACTACCACAAGGGAAATTCCAATAGAAACAACAATGACAGATCCAGACACAACAGACCAATTAGCCAAAGCGATAGAAGATATGACTCTGAAAGGGGCAGAAATCAGAAAATTGCATGAAGAGATTCAAAATCTCCAAAAGCTAAATTCCACATTCCAGGCCAACTACAACAATGAGAGGCATAAGTCAGACAAACTCAAACAGGAATTGTAGCGGCTATAGAAAGAAATAGTCATGGATAAGACTCTATTAGAGGCTAAATAAAATATTTGGTTGGACATATGCCAATTAGTGACAAAGATTTGGCCCCTGATACAAATCATGTTTGAACAACATGATCTAGTACAGAGAGCCAAACATGCCATCGACAGGATAAAGGGAGAACTAGGAGAAATTCCTACAGAGGCCCATGAGATAATCAAAATCTAAAAATTCTAAATCAAAAGAATAGCTGGAAGCCCTGCAAATTGAGGACAGGACTGAAACAATTCTTAAATTTAAGAGAGTCTTGACTAATAAGGGACTAATGATGCAACTCAAGGAGAGAGTTCAGGCAATGGATGTTGCAGTACAGAGGTTTTTCAGCAAAACTGAAGATTTGCAGAAGAAAGGTCTCCCAATCCTTTTTGTGATCAAGAATAAGCTGATTACTCTATCATATTATAAATAGAATATTCTCACAGTGGCGAAGGATGGGTCTAATTTTGCAGGCATAAAAGGCAATATCACAGACAAATCCTTCTTGGAAACTCTGATATTAGACATGAATATTCAACAAGAGATAAAGTGTCTTTTCATTACCAAACCCACTTTCACTAAGTACACAGAGATAGATGAGGTGTATCGAAGGCTGCTCAAAGTCAACATTCCCAGTCAGAAAAGATGGGACGACCTGTATGACTTGATCGAATAGAAGATGATGTGGATGTACAAATCAACACACCGAGAAGTCAAAGTCAAGTTGAGAACTCACCAACATCATTTCCAAAATAAGCTCAAAGAATCCGATAGATCATTAGCAATTCCTATAATTTTGTATTTTGTTCGCTAGGTAGTTGGATTTGGATTCTGCCACATCTTGTTCATTAATGACATGACCAAATTGTAATTTCTTTTCTATAAATACTTCAAACTTCGAAGTATTGAGGGTTTATCTTTACGCCCAAGTAAGCTGTAAATTGTAATCTTTTTGAAGAGATCTACCAGTAATAAAAATGGATGATTCACAGGATTCCTGCGTGTTAACTGTTGGTGATGTTTACTCCTCTTCGTTGAATGGTTTATCTTTCTTTGTTATCATTTTGTTTTCTACATCTGATCATTTAAAAGAAGTTAAAGTTTCATAATTTATCTTCGTATACTCTGTTTCTGGATTTTAAAGATCCAAATGTTTGTCTTCTGATATTGTGATAAAGAAATTCTTGAATGCTTCTTTATTATAGTTGATTTTCTCATCTTTTTTCAGCTATCCATCACTCTAAATTCTCAAGGATACAACATTTTCATTATCTTTCTCTATGAAGAAACCTTATAAAATCTGTTCTTTGATCTCAAACTTTAACACGGACCCCATATCCCAATGGATGCGTAAGAAATATTTCAACCATTTTATAAAACAAAAAAACATAGTCATATTTGTTTAACTAGCCTAATATCTGAAACCTGAAACATATCTAAATCTTACAAAGATATCCCTCTCTGAAACTAGAAGGGCTATATCCTAGTTTCGAAGTGGTTGGATAAAGTTACCTTTGATAAATTTCTTCTACCTCCCAAAAACCTCTGGGAATTTATAGAGCGTTAACAGGTCAGAAGGTGTTTTAGTGACTGGAACCTTTCTTCACATTTCAGTGTCCAAATTAATTTAACCCCCTTCCTTTAGAGGGTAGTGATTGGACAACAAATCTTGGAAAACCCTTTTATAAACCTCCTATAGTATCATGTTAAACCCATGAAGGATATGATATCTGAGACATCCTTTGGGGTAGGCCATTCCATGATGGATCTGATCTTGTTAGGGTATATTGCTACCCCTTCTTTAGATATGACATGGCCTAAGTAATGTATTTGCTTCTGGAAAAATTTACACTTGCTAAATTTGGCATAGAGTTGATGCTCTCTTATCACTTAAAGTACCAGTCTAAGATGTTCTTCATGTTCCTCTCTATTCTCGGAGTAGATTAATATATCGTCAATAAAAACTAATACAATTTTTTCTAGTAATTTGATGAGTACATTGTTCATCAAGCACATGAAGGTGGCAGGGGCATTGGTTAATCCAAATGGTACTACCACAAATTCGTAGTGACCATATCTCATCATGAAGGCAGTTTTGTGGATGTCTTCATCCTCAATTCGGACTTGATGGTATCCAAATATCAAGTCAATCTTTGAGAAAATGGAAGCACCCCCCAATTGATCAAACAAGTCATTGATTCTGGGTAAGGGGTACTTGTTCTTTATGGTTACCTTATTGAGCTGTCTATAATCTATGCACAATCGAAGTGTACCATCTTTCTTCTTCACAAACAGGACTGGTGCTCCCCATGGAGACACGCTGGGTTGGATGTTTCCTTTTTCCATCATTTTCTTTAGCTGTAGTTTGAGCTAAACTAGCTCAGGTGTACTCATCCAATAGGGGGTCCTAGATACTTGCACTGCTCCTGGTGCAAGTTCTATTGAGAAGTCAATGTCCCTTCTCAGAGGTAGACCCGATGCCTCTTATGGAAACACATCTCTATAGTCTCTTAGTATGGGGTGGTCTTCTAGGCTTGGCCTGTCATTCTCAACAGTTTCTGAAACCTATATTGCATATAGAGGACATCCCTTTTTGCAACACTTCTTCATTTGAAGGGTCGATATTCATCTCACCGAGATAGGTTTTTGGATCCCTTGGAGGGTTATATTTCTCCCCTCTTCATTTACACATTATAAGGTTTTATGGTAACAATACAACTTAGTTTTATATGCATCTAGCAAGTCCATACCAATCAATAGGTCATATGATCCTAGGGGAAGTATGTTAAGGATATCTTGGGTGGGCAATCCATCCACAGTGAATTGGCAAGATGGCATGACCTTCGCTATTTTTCTTTTGGTGCCAGTGGCTAACTGTACCAACCATGGCTTAATATGTCTATGTGGCTACAATTTACACTTATCAATGGTCTAAGGGGTCACATAACTCAAAATTGAACCAGGTTCAATTAAAATATATATTAGATGGTTCACGATCATACCTTCCATCTCCACCATTGAGGATTGGTGGTCAGCTTGTTTATTATCCACATCTGCATAAATTCGTGGCATACTCTTGGCCACGTCATTGATAGTGGTAGCTTCTTGGATGTTGTAAACTCTCCTAATATTTTGTTGTCTATGCGGATAGTCGCTCAGTAGATGTTCTTCTCCACAACCCCAACATTTCAAGGGTTCTTTCCTTGGGCTGTCAATCTTTCTTGAGGTTGATACAAAAGGTTTATTTCTACTCTGGGAGGGGAAATTATGCTGGTGTACACTTTGGGTAGGAAAGCTCTTTCTTGAATCTTTCTTATAGTTTTTAAATATTGGGGATTTAAACCCATTTTTCTGGAACCCCGAACTATTCTTCTACTTCCATCCCTTGCGAGGTTCTGCCTGAGGCCCAAACTGTTCATAACAATATCTCACCTTTCAGATAGTGTCTTCTAGGGTCTTTGGCTCGTCAAACTCAATTTTGTTCTGATAGGTCTTAGGTAACCCACTGATGAATCGTTTCACCTTTTCCCTTTCTACTTTTATGTAGGGTACATACCTCAGTAACTCAAGGAATCTATTGACATATTCCTCTATGGTGAGTTGTCCCATCTTGAGTTCATAGAACTCTTTAGTCTTCTCGTCGAAATAATTTTCTGACAGATACTTCTTCCTGAAGTATTTCTCAAACCATTCCCAAGATAGGTCCTCTTCATGAATCCCTTTCACATTCTTAAGGTCTTCCCACCAAATGGAAGCCTCTCCATTCATGTTGAAAGTGACTACTCGGGCCTTCAAGTTTTCAGAGAAATCGTGGACTCTGAAATACTTCTTTAGTCCAAGCAGCCAGGCCTTTGTCTCCTCTCCTTTCTTAATCTCACTGTCAAAAGAGGGTGGTTTGGCCTTCCTAAATTCTTCGATATTATGAATTTTGGAATTCTTTCATTTATTCCATTTTCTTTGAGAATGTGAACTATTTCTACTACTAGAAGATCCCTCTGAGTCGCCAGTTTCCTTTCTAGAAGATTCGTCTGATGCTTGTCACGGGTATCCAGATTGGACCTTTCTCGAGGTACTTCTCCCAGTGTGGCCACTTAAAGGATCACATTTTCGTATCTCTGGTGGAATTCGACTCCTTTTTGTCTGTCGTCGATCCACATGATTGGTGTCAGGTCCTTGCTGCAGTTGTCTTTGTATGTCGAATAAACTATGCAACACGACTGCATTAATTTCCATTTTCTTCTCTTGCTCTTTTATCAATCTCTCATAGTTGGCCTTGTAGCTCTGTAATTCGAACATGAGACTCCTCACAGTCTCAACCAGATCTTGAGGAATCTCTATCGCCCTCCTCTCATCAAACTCTTTGTCTCTATTGTGGTTTCCATCCCCCACTTTGTGGCACGTCACAATTCGATATGATTGCAGTTTCCCATGGTTGATCCACCGCTTGAGTGAAGACAAAACACTTGTTGTTAGCTAACATTATATTAGTTCATAACCATCACATAATTTATATTTCTTAAATACATACACACACAATAGTAAGTTGTCATTCTTTTCTATAATAAGGGAATAACCAAACTTTTTAGGAAGGGAGTAAGGTAGGATGTCACCCTTTAATGTGGTTTTTACACAGCTTGTCCATGATCCCAAACAAGTCGAGTGTTGTAACCATGCTCTGATACCAATTTGCAACACACCTGCCCCCTTAAGTACTCTTTTACAGTAGGGTGGGGCATAATAATTTTCGTTTTTGTTTTCCCTCCAACTATCTCATCTTGAATAATATCTAGGGTCCAACCCCGAGAGAGAGGGTCCCATATGACCAGGAGCTTGAGAATAGGGGGTTGCACCCTGCATTTTGTGAATTTGTGGGTTTTTGACCATAGAATAATATTTTTATGGTTGTTTCAACTTATTTTAATGGATTTTCGCTAATATTGGGGGATCTAGAGCCCGATTTGAGGCTATATCTTGAGAGGAAGTTGGGCGATTGATACCAACTCCAAATATATATTAACCAGAGGTTCTGAGAAACATTAAGAGAGGTTCAGAAAAGGAGAAATGCTGAGGAATTTGAAATACAAAGCCATTTTTATGGAGGGAAGTCATTTAGGAAGGGGACTTTGCGAGGCAATTCCGGGAGCTATGCTCAACTGTTTTCAGTGCCGTCAATTATGTTGGATTCTTGAGGTCAAGAAAAACACAACCATACCATTTTGTAATCCTTTTGACCCTTTTTTGATGTAATTTTTAAGCATTAAAGAGAAATAAGAAAGCCTCATCCACTAAGACAAAGGCCCGGAGACGTAGGCAATCTTGTCGAACTCTGTTAACAAATTTTTTGTTATGGTTTGATGTTCTTTGTGCTTACATTATAATCTACATTTCTTATTATGGTTGATATAATATCTCATTAATTTCTTCTTCTTTCATCAATTCCTAATTGGTAAATGAACTCATGCTTAAAACTTAACCAAGTCTTTATAATATCAATTTCGGATCAAGTGGTATTAGAGCAGGTTGACGGTTGGTTTTGTGTTTGCATGATTACCAGGGAAAAGCTGAGTCATAGTGAAGGCAAGCTTGTATAAGGGGATCCTGAGATTGTATCGAGAAAGAGGAATTATCAAAGTGAGGATATGGCATTGGAAGAAGGCATGTCTGAGAATGAGATCGAGTTACAAAAGACTTTATTCGTCATTTATGAGATGGTAAAGGTCTTATATGAGGATTACTTGGAACAAAAGAGTCATTTCCAAGGGGAATATTAAAAACAAGACAAAAGTGAAGAAGGAGAGGATCCTCCTATACCTCCTTTTTCACCTCCTTCTTCTCCATGAACTTCTTCTTCTTCTTCAAGTACAAGTTCAAAATCCACCGCAAGAAGACATTCCCATAAACATAAACATGATATGCATTTACTTAAGCTTGATGTGAAATTTGAATTTCCCATGTATGATGGTGAAGTCAATGTTGAGAGGCTTGATAATTGGCTCAGAAAGATGGAAGTTTATTACAGTGTGCAACAAAACAAGGATGAGGCAACTCAAATCAAATTGGCATCGCTTCATCTTGCAGGTACAACACTCATCTAGTGGCAGAATAAGTTTCAAAATGGCACGCAACAAGTTGGTAGTGTATTTCCATAATGGGAAGATTTTGTTTTTGCACTTAATTTTTTTTTTTTATCCTTTGGGTTATAAATAGAAGGATTTAAGTGAATGGCAAGGTATTAAACTAAGAAAGGGACAAACAGTGCAAGAATACACATATGAATTTTGTAAGATGGAATTAATGTTAAACATTCCATTACATACCCAAGAAACTCTTATGAAGTATATAGGAGGTTTTCCTGCACATATTCATAACACTGTATTTATGTTTGGACCTACTAATCTTGATGAGTTTTTTTTTCAAGCAACATACATTGAAGTAGGGAAAACAAGATTTGGTGTATTAGGGGAATCGTCTTCAAGGAAAGAGGACAAGAGGAAAGGGAATGGAAAGGAAACAAACTCAACTACAAGAAAGGAAGAGAAGCTCTCTTGCAAGCATTTTAAGAAAGAAGGGAACGATGATGACCATTGCCTGAAATTGCAC
This sequence comes from Picea mariana, assembly GCA_032191745.1. NCBI lineage: Eukaryota > Viridiplantae > Streptophyta > Pinopsida > Pinales > Pinaceae > Picea > Picea mariana. The sequence continues at coordinate 221,140 of JASDQU010107973.1, read as the reverse complement.
CTAGAGAAGAAACTTAAGTGGTTCAAGGAAAGGAAAGGGAGACAAACAATTGCAACAACAATACAAACAACAGACTTGGGATATGATTCAGGTGATGAGAATAAAATCACAGCAGTTGGTTTGACAAGTAAAATTGGTGATGGATATGATTCTAGATGCAAGTTGTTTCATAGAAGGGTGATAATGAAACATACCAAGATCGATACATTGATAGATAGTGGATCTCAATATAGCTTGATTCCATAGGAAGTGGTTAAACAATTGGGATTAAACACTAAGATGAATCATAAATCTTACTCACTTAAATGGATAAGAAATAATCATAAATTGCACATAACAAAGCAATGCACTTTAAATCCTGCAATTTCATCAAAGTTTGTGGATAAGGTAACATGTGATGTGGTGCCACTCAATGAATGTGGAATGGTTTTAGGTAGTCCTTATTTCTATGATCGCAAAAAAATCTTCTACATGGAACATAATCAATATCACTTAACTAAAGAAGGAAATGAATATGTTGTAAATTCTCATCACTTAAAAGAAAATCAATCTCTACAAACAATGGAACAATTAAGGAAGGCAACTTATGTAAGCAACACACCTATAATTGTGCCAAATAAAGTAGTTGATCTTAAGCATGAACATGAGATGATTGTAGAATGGAAGTTAAATCATACTTTGCTTCAAGATAAGCTAATGTCGTGAAAGTACTACAAACATATTAGCTCATTTGCAGTCATATTTCTAATGTTATCACTGCTAATGTTTTCAACATGGATGGTAGTGGCTTCAGTAAGATGTGAAAGAGTACAAGTGGCTAATAATATGCTTTCAATTGTCATGTTTTTTTTGCAATTGATGTTGTTGAGACAGGTGCATATGACATAGTTTAAAGACAAAGAACAAGTGGGGTGGCCTATCCCTCACTTGATGACTGGTTAATACCCTTTTGGAGGACCAAAAGGTCTTAGTGGGGAGGCATGATCCAAAATGGATCTAGGAAGGGCTAAAAATAAAAGTTCTTAGAATCATACGAAACCAGTGCCATTGTGTTTGGCTCGTCACGATGATTTCATCCATATAATTTTTTTTACAAATGGACGTCGTATGAGAAAGATGTCACATTCTGACTGATTTCCCAAACAGGAAAAAAGTCAACTGGTCAAGATCAACAGGTCATATCGATGACGTGGAACCACCAAGAGGTGACACATGTCACCCAAATTTTGAATTTTTGGGTTGAGTTGGACCAGTATGGATTTGACATGTGGCACTGTACAGATGACACATGGCATTTCATATATGACGTGGCCCATTGTCAGGTTGACACATGGCAATATGGACAATAACTGGGTTGTATGCAAGCTAACATTGTAGGGTGACTAGGTTGTACAGAATCTGACGTGGTAGGGTGACTAGGTCATATGGATGTTGACGTGGCATGATGATTGGGTTGTATGAATGTTGACATGGAAATTTATTGGATAGGTGACTCGGTTGTAAGTTGGTGACATGGCATATGACATGGCAAATTACTATGCATCCTGACTATGCACTGACTGGACGCTGATTGTATGGTACGGACGAAGCATGGGGGGACATGTGGCCCAATCAGAGGGTGCCACATGGCACCCCATATTTATCTAAGGTGTGATGGGTCAAAATGTTTTGTTACCCACAAGTTTTGAACCCCCGATCTCCATGGTCCCCAACGGACTAAACTCCCCGGGCTAACTGACTGCACTATAGGTGTGACTTGTTAGTGATATGGTGCAATAAATATAAAAGTTGGCAGTTGCGCTTGTTAGGGGATAGGCCCCAATCGACTGGGTGCTAGCCCACGACCAGGGGGTTGTGACCAAGAGTTGTGCATTCAGAGATAAGATAGTTGGAGGCGCATGGAGTGTAGGGTGGTGGCCACATGGGCCATGCCAACGACTGAGGGCCAGGAATCAAGGGGCCAGCGTGCCAACCCCTATCCAGTGGGCACATGGACCTATCCCATATGACCAGGAGCCCAAGAATAGGAAGGTGCACCCTGCATTTTTCCAATTTGTGGGTTTTTTACCATAGAATAAGATTTTTTATGTTTATTTCAATTGATTTTAATGGATTTTAGCCAATATTGGGGGATCTAGAGGCCGATTTGAGGCCAGATCTTGGGAGGAAGTTGGGATATTGATACCAAATCCAAATCTATATAAATCATGGATTCTTAGTAGCATGAAGAGAGGTTCAAAGCAAGAGAAATGCTGAGGAATTTGAAATCCAAAGCCATTTTTATGCAGGGAAACCATTTAGGAGGGGAACTTTGCGAGCCAATTCTGGGAGCTACGCTCAACCTTTTTCAATGTTGTCAGCGGTGTTGGATTCTTGAGGTCGAGAAGAACACAAACAAACTTGTTTGTAATCATTTTTACCCTTTTCTGATGTACTTTTGAATAATTGAAGATAAATAATAAAGCCTCAACCACTAAGACAAAGGACCAAAGATGTAGGCAATCTTGTCGAACTCTATTAACAACTTTGTTATTATGGTTTGTTTTTCTTTGTGCTTACATTCTGATCTGCATTTATTATTATGAATTCTATAATATCTCATTAATTTATTCTTCTTTCATCAATTCCTAATTGGTAAATGAACTCATGCTTAAAACTTAACCAAGTCTTTAAAAGATCAATTTCAGATCACTCGACTTGGTTATGATATCATAACCAATAGAACATAATATGAAATTAAATTTTACATAAGTGCATTCTAGCATCGATAAAACTTGTATATTCAAGGTCTGTTTCCTTTACACACCAAATGAATATTAAATTTGATAGAGGTATTTCTTACCTCAATTCCCTTAAGCATTTATGCATCATAAACAGCCCCAAATGCATACCTGCATGACTATTATTATATTAATTGATGCTACCCAATCAACTGATACTTTGTAGAAACTCCCAGGATCCCTTACCAACCCTTGATCAACATTCTAGCATCCTCATTTGTCTTCACATAGATGGTTAGCATATGCAACAACATCATCAACATCTTCAACCATGCTATAAACAATTTCTTGGATACACAATCTATCATCAGTCTTATTCAAATATCATAACATCATTAATTCATATATATACTAATCTTAGTCCACAAGCATGTCCATATGCATAGACACACATCAATATGCATTAAGTGTTAAATATTATCACACCCACTTCATGCACAAGAACTCTATATTTATCACATGCATCATGCATCACTTCTATCATGCACTCCAATGCATATTTATTTATTTTGTTGTTGTTGTAGATGGCTGTCCATGAATCCCTGTAAATTCTTGTTTCTCTGCACTATCATTTTTCTCATTTGTACACCACTGATGATATAGTCAACTTCCTTGCCTCTATTTTCTTCTCAATATTTCTACCATTAATAGTTGTTTTAGCATGTGTAACCTTCCACACATGCATGTTTTTAGAATGTAATCCAATATTCTTGGCATAACAATAAAGCCAATGTAGTCCACTATCTAGCTTTCAACAACCATCAAATCATGGCTCTAACCTTTCAATAGGGTCTTTATATAGTCCCTCCTCATGGGACTATCTCATCATGCAACTCCTTGCTAGACTTCAATCTTTTCAGTTGTTCACCATTATTAGCATGAGACTTCAAGGCATAAAGATAAACATGTTTCCCTCTTCCAATATGCACACTAGTGCATATATTTTTCAATTTTATTTACGTTGTTGAAATCTTGTAGCTCCTTTCTAACCTTATCTTCTTGTTGATCATCCCTCTCCAAGCTCAACTTAGTTGACTTGCATTGCCATCCAATCTGTCCACTATTGCTTCCATCTCACGATCGCTTCCTTTATGAAGAGAATCTTGTTTTGCAACCTTGCACTTACCTATGCATCTCTTTGACTCCTCAAACAATTGTACAAGCTTGACCATATTCCTTGTACAATTCATATAGTTCCTTTTAGGTTCCATCTCTTTTTCATACCATGTCAAGCATAGAACCATTTTCTTCCTCACACATCTTCTTAGGAATTTTCCTCTATGAAGACCACTTCCCTATTTTTGTTCTTCTTGTCTTGCCATCCCATTTTACCTTAGAAATACACTCAATACCCTTGAAATGTACTTGGCATTATCTATATGCATAAGCAATTCCCTTTCATTGTTGTCATCACTCCTTGAGTGCTGAAATACACTCCAATTAGCTTGGCATCCACTTATGATACAATTTTCCACTTATATCAACTATTCATGTACTTTGTCCAATTCTAGAATCCAATTAATTTTTATGGATTTCCTCTCATTGGAAGTCTAATTACATCCATCTAGAAAAAATATTCACATAATGGACTTTTCACTCTCTCATCCACTGAGTGATTTATTCTTGCACCCTATTTCCACTAATCACACTCACATAGGGGATGTAATAGTCTAATTTTTCATAGAATAATTCCTGGATACGATGCACCTTACCTTCATATATGCATTATGTCCCTCTTTAATAAAGCACTATCTTCTTGGATCCATACCTAACATTGTTCATTCATGTCCCTTGATCATCTTTTGAATAATCATTGACATAACACTCTTTATTCAAGTGTCCCTTCTCATCCTTAATACAAGGTCCAAACTCTTTCACTTGCTATATAAACCATCCTTCCATATTTCATGTGTACCCACTGCTCATGCATTATCATAAATTGTGGTTGGGATTTCTTACCTACCATCCACATTTGATATGCACATTTTCCATCTGGAAATCCTTTTATTTATTTATTTTTCCAAATAAAACTTCAATAGAGGTCTTCCAAATTTCTTACTTCACCAAGAAGTCTAATCCTTGCAACTTCTTAAAGAAACTAATGCACATTTTTGAAGAATTGACCCTGCCTTTTCCTCATACTTGTAGATTCCTGTTGCATCTTCTGCATATATATACACCTTCTTCTAAACCTTCTATGTTTCATAAGTAATCTTTATCTTCTGACTAATTTGCATACAACCACATTTGTTAGCTAAAAACTACAATTTACAATTCTAGAAACATGTGCACAATTTTTCCCTTTAAGGTAATCAATCATCTTCCCTCTAATTCCTTGTGAGTTTAGCTACTCAATTCACAATTCTGGGTGGACATATGGATTATCCTATCCAATATATTTCCAATGAATAATTTCTTTCCCAAATCAAATCTTTGAGCATAAATTTATAGTCATCTAAATATTGCTAATTTAAACCTTTCTGTACACTTTTCATTTTGGTGCAATTAATCCTAGACACCAACTTTTGTCACTCATAGAAGTAAATACGTTAGGAACTAGAGAAAATTTTGTATAAGACATAGATAATAATGATGAGAGGGAATTCATAAAAGCTCTCATATTTCCAATTTGATGTTCCAATAAAAAACTATAGTAATATGGAAATGACAACTTTGTCCTTTTTCACCCCTTTTTCCAAACTTAGAATTTTTAGCCAAACCGGATATCTCCCAAACTGTGCACTTATGGAAAAATTTCACTAAAACAATCTTTTCTAGCTTGATAATTATACAAAATGTCATGTAGATAAAAATTTTCAAATTTTCCAGCCGAGGACCCTTTTCCTCTAAGAATCCCAAAAATCCCCGAAAAGTGGTCTGACGTAGTGGATTTTTCCCTATTTCAGCATCCCCATTCCAAACCCCCTAGAATGTATTCAATTAATTCATAGTTTATTTCCATGTCTTCTTTCCGGACTCCCTCCAAGAATTTTAGCTTAATCTGGATCTTTGCCAATGATCTAGACCTAGATCTTTAAAAACCATTATTTTTCAATTTCTGACAAATCCAAGCAGAAATGTGCAGTGGCTGTCTTTGAGACTTTTGTATATATCCTCACCTCGGAAAGAAAACAAGAGGTTTCATCTCAATATGACTCAATATTCCCTATTTATGGCCAAAATAATAAAATGGGTCCAAGATTGTTTTTTTTTAGACTATAGGATAGTCTTGCTTATGTGGCAATCTACTGATGTGGAACTAATGTGGTGCTGGAATGGAACTGACTCAATTCTCATAGATTTTATTTTGATTCCAATTCAGTTGACAGACTTTGGTTAACTGACCACTAACCACCGAGAGATACTCCCTATTCTCATGCTTCAATTTGACTCTGGTCTGGTCCAACGAACAAGCTTTGGCCACCGACCCTTGGCCACTGGGCCTCTGAGGGAATTCTTTCTCCCTTTCCTTTCTTTTATATACCTTCAATCTAGTTTGGTCAGTGAAATTCTTCAACTGGGCCATCAGGAACCAGGGAAATACTTCCCCCTTCTCTCGCCTCTATAAGCCACTAGTTCGGTCCACCGAGCCACCAGGCACCAACACCTTGTGAATCTTACTATCCATATCCCCACCAACTCCTATTTGGTTGATCGGGCCATCCCGCTCACAATATTCCATCCATATTTCCATTGATTCCAGGTCGATCAACTGGGCACCGGGTTACCCTGCACAAGCCTCTCATCCAACAATGGACTCTGGTCTGGTCCATTCCTTTCTCATGGGGTCCACATCAACCAAAATTTTACATTGTCGTGGGCTCTGCAAGGTTCTATGAATCTTTGTGCTTCACACACAAATAATAAAGGGGTTCCCTTTTTATTATAATCATGTTACAAAAACCTTCCTTGAAGCATGTGCTATAAATAACACATATTGCAGATCGATGACCATGGATCCACATTAAGTCTTGATCGACGGTTGTTGAGAACTGTCTTCTAGGAGACATAACTCCCGATTTTGATGCTCAAATCGTGAAGTATTGATCTCATTGGAAATCCATGGCCGTGGATATTATATTGGACATAGTTTCCATAGATAGAAAGATAATTTTTAATCACCAAAACTCCGCTCTCTGTCACTATCCCATAGAAATTAATTTATTTCATTCAATAATTTATGGGTAAACTTCCATTTTGTAACATACCAAGATTAGAAAACCAAAAGTTCCTTTCATTCTGCCAACTCAGTCCCAATCCTTGGCTATGAGGAAAAGTCAATGGATCTCCAAGCACAATAGTTGTAGCTTATTCTCATATTGTATTCTCATTTGGATTTGTAAAAGATTTATATGTGAGAACTTTAACTTCATAAAATAGTCCAATAATTTGTCATTTAATCACCAAATAAGCAATTGGTGAGAGCCAAAGCTCAAAGGATAGTTGCTTAAACTACTAAACTACTTACAAAATAAGATCAACATTCAAGTTATTTATACACCTCTGATACCAAAGAACAAAGATATGATTTACTCAAGAAATTTTCTTGTAGTAGGCCCTTGAAGGCTCGATGTTGTAACCTACAACTATGATTCCATAATGTAATGTACCCAGCCTTAACAAGCTAAGTCTCATCACTACGGAAATGACTTATCTTGGTAAATATGAATTTAAGAATGCCCCATACATATAACATAAAACCAAGGAAAAGCAGGCCCATAAAAATTACAATGAATAACAATATGTTGATTTACCCATGCATCTACATCATTTATAAAACATGAATACACCCAATGTGCACACAACAAACATAAAACATTCAATAATCAATTTACACAGTGAAATAATCAATTAAAACAATAGACCACTTGTCTAGTTATAAATATAATCGAAATAACTATATACGACTGATGAACCTCCCAACCATAGGCCATGTTGTTCCAAATATCAACAATATGCTACCCCCAAGCTAAGGCTATGAGTCCACAATGAGTTATGTCCCTTTGGATATCCACTCTCCACACTCAACAACCACAAACCTAGGTTCCAAAATCCAATAGCATTTCTAATCCACCAACTCTCTCTTCCCCACAACCTACACAACCCAAGGAATGTACCCCCTTCACTGCTCATAGATCCTCAGACTGTAGCATTCATTTATTATGGCTTCAATGCACTCAGTTGTCCAAGAATATTTTAGCTAGGCACTTTGAGAACTCTCAGTTGTTTTAGGAGTGCTCACAACAACCTTCAAAAGGCTCTTGATCCATTTCCTCAACAAGAAATGAAATATAGGATTACATCCTATTTTTTAGGAACACGAGCCTCATTTCCATCATAATACACAACCAAACAATGGTTGCCTTCAAGAACAACATGTTTGGTTCTCTTCCCAACACTCAACAATTTCTTTGCTTCCCAAAATATTACTGTAAAAATTGTCCCTATTCGACATACAAATTTCCCTTCTTCTCCCTTTATTTCTTGAATTTCACTCTTCCCAAAGATGATTGTACTTTATCCCCATGCTCCCTAATAACCAAGGGAAGTGACTCCTCACACCCACCCTCTTACATGAGTTTAATGATTGTATTTGGGAACACTCAACAAAAAAATAAAAGGTTTACACAATGACAATAATTTTAGGAATATGGGTTGGATTAATACCATCCTCCTTGGACCCCTCTCTCTTGTGGAATCATATCCCCCCATAATTTTCATCACTCTCATATCACAACTAGTGATGACTACTTTTATTAATCATTTCAATGTTCATAATATACAATTCGTCCCCCCGCTATATTAATCAATATGGGCTCTTTGATCCAATCATATCGAATCACTAGCCTAATTCACATTTATACAATTACATTACAATTTGTGGGGATTAAAAACAAGGATGTTACATATTGTATAAGAAAAAGGGTTACAATTGTGTAAACCCTAGAAGAATTTTAGATATTAAATTTTTGGAAAACTCATTAAGGGTTGATTCCTGAAAAGTTGGATCTTTCTAAGTTGTATAGGATTATAGTATTTTAAGTTGGAAGACCAACTCGAATAACACATCTAATGTGATTTCTTAAGGGAAGGTTCCTTGGGTCTGGGGATCCTTGCCATTCTAGGCCTACCCTTGAAGGATATTTATAGGCTTATAGGCTTAGTTACTAGAATATAACCATTCTTCTTGAGTGAAAACCATTAAGTATAAGCTTAGAATTTTACTCCCAAGGTTGAGTAAGTATGAAGTTGAAGGATTAGGGCCTATTTCCTTCCTTGTAGAAGCAAAAGGAGGGTCTCAAGGAAGTGTTTTTCCCTTTGGAAAACACTTATTCTTGCAAAAGGAATTATGCAAAGTTCTAGAAAATAGTTAAGGCAAGTTAGACTTTTTGTCTAAACCAAATGTTATGGAAAAACAACCAAATGTTATAATACCAAATGTTATGGAAAAACAACCAAATAAGCATAAGAAGGACCCAATTAAGTAACACAATGTCTAAACCAATTGAATGAGTGAATGGATAAAAAACCTTTTCGATAGGGAAACCTCCTTTTACAATATATAAAATGCATAATATAAGATGATCCTAAAACTAGGTCTCCTTGGTATATACAAGAGACAAAAAATACAAATTACAAATAATGAGTCTAGCCAACTAGTAATGAGCACAATAATATAACGATAGCAATATAATGTCACAAAACTTAAAGCTTAACATAAAAGTATAGAATTCATGGATTCCCTCACCATTAAATAAAGAGATGCACTAATCAAAGGATTACAATATCTGAAAACTAATAATCTAAATCTCCAAAGGAAGATAGAATAAACATATCAAGCTACATTATTTCTAAATATTTGGTAGGCTTGTCTTCCTAAACTTTAAAATGCAAAGGATTCAACAATTTACCATACACATTAACAATTGTTTCATAAATTAATTCATGACAAGTCACCATTAAGTCACATAATGCTTAGCCATTTTCTCCATTTTATTGTAATAACACCTAGTCCAAACTAATATTTCTTGGTTGAAGCATTTATTGTTATTTATATTTTTCTTAACATTCCTCATTTCCCAACTTCATAGTTTACAATTTATGCTAGAATTTCCTACCAAGATAGCCATATCCCTTAGGAAGCAACCATATGTAAGCCCAAGTATATAAATAGAAATTCTTAATTTATCATATCGAGAAATTGCATGGTGCTATAGCAGAAATACCCCTCTACGGACTATACCGGGGTTCTAAAATGTAGGCAGAGCTAACCGTCTCAAGTCTCCTACTTTTTATCAACTATCCCGACATTGCCCCACAATCATACATAAAATACAAGGTATAGGGTTCTGGTAGGCATACATTAAACTCCACGTCCGATGTCAATCCCTTTGCACTTAGTTGTTTCCTGACTACAAGTCTCCTTCCAAGGCTGACCTGCATTCACGAAAAGACAAACAAGAAAGTATAAGCATGCATTATACATATGGATTAGTGGGTTAGACATCATTAACAAGAAATGTAAACAAATCATATAAGTTTAAGACGTCATTTGGCGAGACAGAAAAAGTACTTCTTTATATTAATCTCACAAAAGTCACTTACAATATGAGACCGACACTGCTCCTCGAACTCGGTCCTGGGCTCCTCTTCACAATGAACCAAATGCTTCCATGTAGCCTTATCCTCTTCAGTTCTCTCTAGGGGAATGGCAAGGGCTTGCAATGGAGAAAAAGGGAATTCTGGCTCAAAATCACAATGTGGTTGCCAAATATTGGAGCAAAGGGGGAATACGGAAATGGGCAGAGTTTATATGCTCTCATGCTTCCTCTTAACATGGGACCCCAACCCCTTCTTTTATAGGCTAGAAGAGATAGTAAAGGTTGGCATGACTAGTTATGGGCAGTCAAACGACTAAGTAACAACCCCAAAAACCAGTATTTGTTGGACCCTGCATGTATGTCAGAGAGCTATAGCACAGGGAAAACCCTTGTCTGTAGAACCCTTGAATACCTAACCCTTGGGGGACATAAACATAAACAAATTAAAACAGACAAGATCTGTTGTCATGCAACTGTGTTCGGGTTGCCAAATCACTACACTTTTCTTACTGGTTAAGCATTTGGGGATTTCATCGCTGCAGTATTCTTCATACCGGAGTATAACTCCGCAGGTGTAAAATAAAAAAATAAAAAGAAGTCTGAAATTTTTTTCACCATTATTTGAGACCTATTCCATTGGATTCATCTCTTTGCCCTTATCACATTCATCCATATCATTTTTCGGCAAAATTTTTGACCCCACCCACCCCTTTTCAGCTCACCCATCCTCATGGCCCATACCCGTAGCCAAGACCTGCAAGCTCGCTTCAACACCTTGCAATCTGGTCTCCTCGAGACTCGAAAAGAAGTGAAACAACTCAGTGACAATGTTGCCTCCATTGATACAACCATCAATACAACCATAAATACAACCATGTAGTCCTCAATGGAGGAAGTCAAACAAGAACTGACCACCCATCTTGAATCTGTCTTTGCATCACTCTGCACCAAATTGAAGATCCCTACAGATGACCCTTTCTCTGATGCACCTCCAAAGACTGAAGGTGAACATTCCTCCCATTC
>JASDQU010107973.1:168881-187979 GCA_032191745.1 Picea mariana | reverse complement strand
GCATAAGGACAACACCGATTCCTTTCCCTAAGGAATCACATTCCAACACAAAGGTATTTGTGAAATCAGGAAGGGCTAGAACCGAAGTGGTGCACATAGCCATCTTCAAGGTTTGAAAAGCTTGAGCAGTGGCTGGAGTCCAGGTGAAAGAGTTCTTTTTTAGGAGAGTAGTGAGAGGTGTTGCAATCTTTCCATAATTCTTAACAAACTTGCAATAATACTCTGTTAATCCCAAAAATGAACACAAGATTTTGAGAGTCTTTGGGTGTGGCCAGTCTTCCATAGCTTCAATCTTTTTGGATCCACCCTGACGTCATCCTTGCCAACCAGATGACCCAAGAATTCTACTTCTGAGGCACCAAAATCACATTTAGACTGTTTTAGGAAAAGTTGGTCTTGAGACAGTAGATGGAGAAATCAATCCACATGAGTAAGATGGTATGTCTAGGTTTTTCTATAGATGAGGATATCATCAAAGAAAACTAAGACAAAATGACGGAAGACATGATTCATGAGGATTTGGAAGGTGGAGGGGGCATTACACAAGCCAAAGGGCATGACCAAAAACTCATAGTGGCCCTCATGAGTACGAAAGGCTGTCTTGGGAATGCCTGCCTCTTTCATACGTATCTAGTGATAGCCCGAGTGAAGATCAAGTTTAGTAAATAATTAGGCGCCACTCAATTCATCCAGGAGGTCATTAATGACAGGAATGGGAAATTTGTCCTTAATGGTCAGTTTGTTAAGGGAACGGAAGTCGGGACACAATATCCAAGAACCTTCTTTCTTTAGGACCATGACTACAGGAGAAGAGTAAGGGCTTGTAATAGAATGGATAACGCCTGCATTAAGGAGTTCTTGGACCATTTTCTCAATTTCATTTTTTTGTGAAAAGGGGTGGCGATAAGGACGGATATTGGGAGGAAGGCTTCCAGGTACAAGGGGAATGGAATGATAATTGACACTGTGAGAAGGAGGGAGTCCTTGGGGAGTGGAAAATACCATTTGATGTTTAGAAAGGAGGGCTTGGAGGTCTTGCGGCACCGGGGGTGTCTCTATTGCTTGTATGGCGTGGAGTTGGGCAATGACACCAGAATGACCTTTTTTGAGCAGATTTTCCATGCGATGGGAACTAATGACCTCAGGTGAACCAATAGTGATGCCTTGGAATTTATATTGGTGGCCTTCCTGGTCGAATTGCATGGTTAATTCCTTAAAATCCATGAGAATGGGACCCAAAGTCCTTAGCCAGTCTACACCCAACACAATGTCACAACCGCCCATGTCGATAGCAAACATATGGGATTTTAGGTGGTAGTCACCGATTTGGAGACGAACATTTTCACAGCACCCTCCACATTTCATGGAACCACCATTGGCAATCATGATTTGGAAATTGTTGACGGCATGGATGTAGCAATGAGTTTCTTGGGCAATGCAACGATGAATGAAATTATGGGTGCTTATACTATCAACCAGAATGATGAACTTCCGATGTTTGATGTAGCCAATTAACTTGAGGGTTTGGGGAGCGGAGAAGCCAGTGAGAGCATTGAGGGAAATGATTGGTTCTATTTCAAGAGGGGTTATGTCAGTGATTTCAGGTGACTCAGACACAAGGGGAGTTTCAACATCCTCTTCCAAAATGTCCTCAGAGATGGCCATAAAAAGATTTTGTTCCTTACACTTGTGGCCCAGGAAATATTTTTCATCACAATTATAACAAAGGCCTTTGAGTTGGCGTTCATCCATTTCAACCCTGGTCAATTTCTTGATCTTTAATGGGGTAGAGGGAGTAGTGGGATTTACAGGTTTAGGGCAAGGGATAAAGGAGGGTTTTTGGTTTTGAGAGGATACAACCTATTGTGCTTTTTTATCTCTTTTTGTAGCCTCCACCCAACTCGAAGGTCGATCCATGAGGACATGGGCCCAAATCTCATCCTTGAGGCCACTGAGAAAATTCTCTCGAAAGAAAGCATCAGTCATGCCCTCTGTTCAAAAAGCTAGGTGCTCAAAGGCAGCTATGAAGTCTTCTACTATTCCTGATTGTTTCAACTTTTTCAAATGGCCCAAATGGTTGGTGTCAGTGTCAAAGAGATCATAAAGCTCAGTCACAAATTGGGTCCAAGCAATATACCCTTGATGGGAAGTTTTTCTCCATTGCCACCATTGCCAACGTTCTTGATCTAGATGGAGAACACCATACTGGAGTTTGGCCAAGTCATCTGTAATGCCATATAAAGAGAAATACTGTTCCATTTGGGTTACCCAACTAGTGGGGTCTGAGCCATCAAATTTTGCCACATCCACCTGTGGAAGGCGTAGGTCACATTGAAAGTGATGCTGCTGAAAGGTATGGGAATGGGAGGAATGTTCACCTTCAGTCTTTGGAGGTGCGTCAAAGAAAGGGTCATCTGTAGGGATCTTCAATTTGGTGCAGAGTGATGCAAAGATAGATTCAAGATGGGTGGTCAGTTCTTGTTTGACTTCCTCCATTGAGGACTACATGGTTGTATTTATGGTTGTATTGATGGTTGTATCAATGGAAGCAACATTGGCACTGAGTTGTTTCACTTCTTTTTAGGTCTCGAGGAGACCAGATTGCAAGGTGTTGAAGCGAGCTTGCAGGTCTTGGCTACGGGTATGGGCCATGAGGATGGGTGAACTGAAAAGGGGCGGGTGGGGTCAAAAAAATTTCCAAAAAATGATATGGATGAATGTGATAAGGGCAAAGAGATGAATCCAATGGAATAGGTCTCAAATAATGGTGAAAAAAATTCCAGACTTTTTTTTATTTTTTTATTTTACACCTATGGATTTATACTCTGGTATGAAGAATACTGCAGCGATGAAATCCCCAAATGCTTAACCAGTAAGAAAAGTGTAGTGATTTGGCAACCCGGACACAGTTGCATGACAACAGATCTTGTATGTTTTAATTTTTTTATGTTTCTATCCCCCAAGGGTTAGGTATTCAAGGGTTTTACAGACAAGGGTTTTCCCTGTGCTATAGCTCTCTGATATACATGCGGGGTCCAAAAAATACTGGTTTTTGGGTTGTTACTTAGTCGTTTGACTACCCATAACCAGTCACGCCAACCTTTACTATCTCTTCTAGCCTATAAAAGAAGGGGTTGGGGTCCCATGTTAAGAGGAAGCACGAGAGCATAGAAACTCTGCTCATTTCCGTATTCCCCCTTTGCTCCAATATTTGGCAACCACATTGTGATTTTGAGCCAGAATTCCCTTTTTCTCCATTGCAAGCCCTTGCCATTCCCCTAGAGATAACTGAAGAGGAGGAGACATGGAAGCATTTGGTTCATTGTGAAGAGTAGCCCAGGACCGAGTTCGAGGAGCAGTGTCGGTCTCATATTGTAAGTGACTTTTGTGAGATTAATATAAAGAAGTACTTTTTCTATCCCGCCAAATGACAACTTAAACTTATATGATTTGTTTACATTTCTTGTTAATGATGTCTAAACCACTAATCCATATGTAGAATGCATGCTTATACTTTCTTGTTTGTCTTTTGGTGAATGAAGGTCAGCCTTGGGAGGAGACTTGCAGTCAGGAAACAACTAAGTGCAAAGGGATCAACATTGGACGTGGAGTTTAATGTATGCCTACCAGAACCCTATACCTTGTATTTTATGTATGATTGTGGGGAAATGTCGAGATAGTTGATAAAAAGTAGGAGACTTGAGATGGTTAGCTCTGCCTCCATTTTAGAACCCCGGTGTAGTCCGTAGAGGGGTATTTCTGCTATAGCACCATGCAATTTCTCGATATGATAAATTAATAATTTCTATTTATATACTTGGGCTTACATATGGTTGCTTCCTAAGGGATATGGCTATCTTGGTAGGGAATTCTAGCATAAATTGTAAACTATGAAGTTGGGAAATGAGGAATGTTAACAAAAATATAAATAACAATAAATGCTTCAACCAAGAAATATTAGTTTGGACTAGGTGTTATTACAATAAAATGGAGAAAATGGCTAAGCATTATGTGACTTAATGGTGACTTGTCATGAATTAATTTATGAAACAATTGTTAACGTGTATGGTAAATTGTTGAATCCTTTGCATTTAAAATTTTAGGAAGACAAGCCTACCAAATATTTAGAAATAATGTAGCTTGATATGTTTATTCTATCTTCCTTTGGAGATTTAGATGATTAGTTTTCGGATATTGTAATCCTTTGATTAGTGCATCTCTTTATTTAATGGTGAGGGAATCCATGAATTCTATACTTTTATGTTAAGCTTTAAGTTTTGTGGCATTATATTGCTATCGTTATATTATTGTGCTCATTACTAGCTGGCTAGACTCGTTATTTGTAATTTGTATTTTTTGTCTCTTGTATATACCAAGGAGACCTAGTTTTAGGATCATCTTATATTATGCATTTTGTATATTGTAAAAGGAGGTTTCCCTATCGAAAAGGTTCTTTATCCATTCACTCATTCAATTGGTTTAGACATTGTGTTACTTAATTGGTTCCTTCTTATGCTTATTTGGTTGTTTTTCCATAACATTTGGTATTATAGCGGATGATTCTTGGTTTGGCTCCTTCAAAAAAGTCATCATACCATTTTTTCTCTGTCTTTATTTATTTATTTTTAATGAGTGAAATTTTCATGATGGATTAAGGGCAAAGTGAATTACACCAGGTAAAACCTTTATAGTCTGATTTGCTAAATTTTTGTAGTTATAGGTTGTGAAAGCTAGGGTCTTTTTGTCTAGTCCTCAAACTAGGCTTAAATGAGTGGTTTTGGTAAACCACTCCTATATGAAGATTGTGAGATCTAAGCAAGGTACCACACATTTCATTAGAAATAAAAACCATGGTGTTGTAGGTCCACATTTTAGACTTTTGAGGAAATATTGGTCACATATCAGTTCATTTAGATTTGCTTTCCTAAAATAGGGAAAAAATAACATGTTCTAGTAATTACAACATAACATTCTCTTAGAAGTTCCAAATTGAATGGGATCAATAACATTTCGAAGAACATCACGAAACAATTAATCAATAGAGGATTAAAATTGGATAAGTTGTAATAGTTGTAAATTTGGATATTAGAGCAATCCCCAAAACTATGGATTTATAAGGGTTTAGAGGAGACCCCAATATTTATATTCTCTCTATTTATGTTGTAATGTACCCAATACCCTAAGAATCATTAAGGAGGTTGAGTAGTGAATTTTCTCATTAATATTATCTCTTAACACAATTCTAAGGTCACTTTTGTATCTCATGAAAGAATTGTTCTTGTGATACACACAAAAAGTCTAACTTGCCTTAACTATTTTCTAGAACTTTGTGTAAGTCCTTTTGCAAGAATAAGTGTTTTCCAAAGGGAAAAACACTTCCTTGAGACCCTCCTTTTGCTTCTACAAGGAAGGAAATAGGCCCTAATCCTTCAACTTCATACTTACTCAACCTTGGGAGTAAAATTCTAAGCTTATACTTAATGGTTTGCACTCAAGAAGAATGGTTATATTCCAGTAACTAAGCCTATAAGCCTATAAATATCCTTCAAGGGTAGGCCTAGAATGGAAAGGATCCCCAGACCCAAGGAACCTTCCCTTAAGAAATCACATTAGATGTGTTATTCGAGTTGGTCTTCCAACTTAAAAGACTATAATCCTATACAACTTAGAAAGATCCAACTTTTCAGGAATCAACCCTTAATGGGTTTTCCAAAACCTTTATATCTAAAATTCTTCTAGGGTTTACACAATTGTAACCCTTTTTCTTATACAATATGTAACATCCTTGTTTTTAATCCCCACAAATTGTAATGTAATTGTATAAATGTGAATTAGGCTAGTGATTCGATATGATTGGAGCAAAGAGCCCATATTGATTAATACAGCTGGGGGACGAATTGTATATTATGAACATTGAAATGATTAATAAAAGTAGTCATCACTAGTTGTGATATGAGAGTGATGAAAATTATGGGGGGATATGATTCCACAAGAGAGAGGGGTCCAAGGAGGATGGTATTAATCCAACCCATATTCCTAAAATTATTATCATTGTGGAAACCTTTTATTTTTTTGTTGAGTGTTCCCAAATACAATCATTAAACTCATGTAAGAGGGTGGGTGTGAGGAGTCACTTCCCTTGGTTATTAGGGAGCATGGGGATAAAGTACAATCATCTTTGGGAAGAGTGAAATTCAAGAAATAAAGGGAGAAGAAGGGAAATTTGTATGTCGAATAGGGACAATTTTTACAGTAATATTTTGGGAAGCAAAGAAATTGTTGAGTGTTGGGAAGAGAACCAGACATGTTGTTCTTGAAGGCAACCATTGTTTGGTTGTGTATTATGCTGGAAATGAGGCTCGTGTTCCTAAAAAACGAGATGTAATCCTATATTTCATTTCTTGTTGAGGAAATGGATCAAGAGCCTTTTGAACATTGTTGTGAGCACTCCTAAAACAACTGAGAGTTCTCGAAGTACCTAGCTAAGATATTCTTGGAAAACTGAGTGCACTAAAGCCATAATAAATGAATGGTACAGTCTGAGGGACTATGAGCAGTGAAGGGGGTACATTCCTTGGGTTGTGCAGGTTGTGGGGAAGAGAGAGTTGGTGGATTAGAAATGCTATTGGATTTTGGAACCTGGGTTTGTGGTTGTTGAGTGTGGAGACTGGATATCCAAAGGGACAGAACTCATTGTGGACTCATAGCCTTAGCTTGGGGGTAGCATATTGTTGATATTTGGAACAACATAGCCTATGGTTGGGAGGTTCATCAGTCGTATGTAGTTATTTCGATTCTATTTATAACTAGATAAGTGGTCTACTATTTTAATTGATTATTTCACTATGTAAATTGATTATTGAATGTTTTATGTTTGTTGTGTGCACATTGGGTGTATTCATGTTTTATAAATGATGTAGATACATGGGTAAATCAACATATTGTTATTCATTGTAATTTTTATGGGCCTTCTTTTCCTTGGTTTTATGTTATATATATGGGGCATTCTTAAATTCATATTTACCAAGCTAAGTCATTTCCGTAGTGATGAGACTTAGCTTGTTAAGGCTGGGTACATTACATTATGGCATCATAGTTGTAGGTTACAACATCGAGCCTTCAAGGGCCTACTACAGGAAAATTTCTTGAGTAAATCATATCTTTGTTCTTTGGTATCAGAGGTGTATAAATAACTTGAATGTTGATCTTATTTTGTAAGTAGTTTAGTAGTTTAAGCAACTATCCTTTGAGCCTTGGCTCTCACCAATTGCTTATTTGGTGATTAAATGAAAAATTATTGGACTATTTTATGAAGTTAAAGTTCTCACATATAAATCTTTTACAAATCCAAATGAGAATACACTATGAGAATACGCTACAACTATTGTGCTTGGAGATCCATTAACTTTTCCTCATAACCAAGGATTGGGACTGAGTTGGCAGAATGAAAGGAACTTTTGGTTTGCTAATCTTGGTATGTTACAAAATGGAAGTTTACCCATAAATTATTGAATGAAATAAATTAATTTCTATGGGATAGTGATAGAGAGTGGAGTTTTGGTGATCAAAAATTATCTTTCTATCCATGGAAATTGTGTCCAATATAATATCCACGGCCACGGATTTCCAATGAAATCAATATTTCACGATTCGGGCATCAAAATCGGGAGTTATGTCTCCCAGAAGACAGTTCTCAACAACCGTCGATCAAGAATTAATGTCGATCCATGGTCATCAATCTGCAATATGTGTTATTTATACCACATGCTTCAAGGAAGGTTTTTGTAACATGATTATAAGAAAAAGGGAACCCCTTTATTATTTGTGTGTGAAGCACAAAGATTCATAGAACCTTGCAGAGCCCATGACAATGTAAAATTTTGGTTGACGGGACCTCATGAGAAAAATTTTCATCGGACCGAAGTCTAATGGAGAAAGTTGATTGAAGCGGGGAGGTATGGTGGCCGGTGGGTCGGTAGTCTGAAGGAATGGACCAGACCAGAGTCCATTGTTGGATGAGAGGCTTGTGCAGGGTAACCCAGTGCCCAGTGGATCGACCTAGAATCAATGGAAATATGGATGG
This sequence comes from Picea mariana, assembly GCA_032191745.1. NCBI lineage: Eukaryota > Viridiplantae > Streptophyta > Pinopsida > Pinales > Pinaceae > Picea > Picea mariana. Next base: position 179,896 of record JASDQU010107973.1, on the reverse strand, counting down.
AATATTGTGAGCGGGATGGCCGGATCAACCAAATAGGATTTGGTGGGGATATGGATAGTAGGATTCACAAGGTGTTGATGCCTGGTGGCTCGGTGGACCGAACTAGTGGCTTATAGAGGCGAGAGAAGGGGAAAGTATTTCCCCGGTTCCTGATGGCTTAGTGGCAGAATTTCACTGACCGAACTAGATTGAAGGTATATAAAAGAAAGGAAAGGGAGAAATAATTCCCTCAGACGCCCAGTGGCCAAGGGTCGGTGGCCAAAGCTTGTTCGTTGGACCAGACCGGAGTCAAATTGAAGCATGAGAATAGGGAGTATCTCTTGGTGGTTAGTGGTCAGTTAACCAAATTCTGTCAACTGAATTGGAATCAGAATAAAATCTATGAGAATTGAGTCAGTTCCATTCCAGCGCCACATTAGTTCCACATCAGCAGATTGCCACATAAGCAAGACTATCCTATAGTCTAAAAAAAACCAAGCCTGGAGCCATTTTATTATTTTGGCCATAAATAGGGAAGATTGAGTCATATTGAGATGAAACCTCTTGTTTTATTTCTGAGGTGAGGATATATACAAAAGTCTCAAAGACAGCCACTGCACATTTCTGCTTGGATTTGTCAGAAATTGAAAAATAATGGTTTTTAAAGATCTAGGTCTAGATCATTGGCAAAGATCCAGATTAAGCTAAAATTCTTGGAGGGAGTCCAGAAAGAAGACATGGACATAAACTATGAATTAATTGAATACATTCTAGGGGGTTTGGAATGGGGATGCTGAAATAGGGAAAAATCCACTACATTAGGCCACTTTTCGGGGATTTTTGGGATTCTTAGAGGAAAAGGGTCCTCAGCTGGAAAAATTGAAAAATTTTATCTACACGACATTTTGTATAATTATCAAGCTAGAAAAGATTGTTTTAGTGAAATTTTTCCATAAGTGCACAGTTTGGGAGATATCTGGTTTGGCTAAAAATTCTAAGTTTGGAAGAAGGGGTGAAAAAGGACAAAGTTGTCATTTCCATATTACTACAGTTTTTTACTAGAACAACAAATTCGCAATATGAGAGCTTTTATGAATTCCCTCTCATCATTATTATCTATGTCTTATACAAAATTTTCTATAGTTCCTAACGTATTTACTTCTATGAGTGACAGAAGTTGGTGTTTAGGATTAATTGCACCAAAATGAAAAGTGTACAGAAAGGTTTAAATTAGCAATATTCAGATGACTATAACTTTATGCTCAAAGATTTGATTTGGGAAAGAAATTATTCATTGGAAATATATTGGATAGGATAATCCATATATCCACCCAGAATTGTGAATTGAGTAGCTAAACTCACAAGGAATTAGAGGGAAGATGATTGATTACCTTAAAGGGAAAAATTGTGCACATGTTTCTAGAATTGTAAATTGTAGTTTTTAGCTAACAAATGTGGTTGTATGCAAATTAGTTGGAAGATAAAGATTACTTATGAAACATAGAAGGTTTAGAAGAAGGTGTATATATATGCATAAGATGCAAGAGGAATCTACAAGTATGAGGAAAAGGCAGGGTCAATTCTTCAAAAATGTGCATTGATTTCTTTAAGAAGTTGGAAGGATTATACTTCTTGGTGAAGTAAGCAATTTGGAAGACCTCTATTGAAGTTTTATTTGGAAAAATAAATAAATAAAAGGATTTCCAAATGGAAAATGTGCATATCAAATGTGGATGGTAGGTAAGAAATCCCAACCACAATTTATGATAATGCATGAGCAGTGGGTACACATGAAAGCTGGAAGGATGGTTTATATAGCAAGTGAAAGAGTTTGGGCCTTGTATTAAGGATGAGAAGGGACACTTGAATAAAGAGTGTCATGTCAATGATTATTCAGAAGATGATCAAGGGACATGAATGAACAATGTTAAGATATGGATCCAAGAAGATAGTGCTTTATTAAAGAGGGACATAATGCATATATGAAGGTAAGGTGCATCGTATCCAGGAATTATTCTATGAAAAATTAGAGTATTACATCCCCTATGTGAGTGTGATTAGTGGAAATAGGGTGATAAATCACTCAGTGGATGAGAGAGTGAAAAGTTCATTATGTGAATATTTTTTCTAGATGGATGCAATTAGACTTCCAATGAGAGGAAATCCATAAAAATTAATTGGATTCTAGAATTGGACAAAGTACATGAATAGTTGAAATAAGTGGAAAATTGTATCATAAGTGGATGCCAAGCTAATTGGAGTGTATTTCAGCACTCAAGGAGTGATGACAACAATGAAAGGGAATTGCTTATGCATATAGAGAATGCCAAGTACATTTCAAGGGTATTGAGTGTATTTCTAAGGTAAAATGGGATGGCAAGACAAGAAGAACAAAAATAGGGAAGTGGTCTTCATAGAGGAAAATTCCTAAGAAGACACGTGAGGAAGAAAATGGTTCTATGCTTGACATGGTATGAAAAAGAGATGGAACCTAAAAGGAACTATATGAATTGTACAAGGAATATGGTCAAGCTTGTACAATTGTTTGAGGAGTCAAAGAGATGCATAAGTAAGTGCAAGGTTGCAAAACAAGATTCTCTTCATAAAGGAAGTGATCGTGAGATGGCAACAATAGTGGACAGATTGGATGGCAATGCAAGTCAACTAAGCTGAGCTTGGAGAGGGATGATCAACAAGAAGATAAGGTTAGAAAGGAGCTACAATATTTCAACAACGTAAATAAAATTGAAAAATATATGCACTAGTGTGCATATTGGAAGAGGGAAACATGTTTATCTGTATGCCTTGAAGTCTCATGCTAATAATGGTGAACAACTGAAAAGATTGAAGTCTAGAAAGGAGTTGCATGATGAGATAGTCCCGTGAGGAGGGACTATATAAAGACCCTATTGAAAGGTTAGAGCCATGATTTGATGGTTGTTGAAAGCTAGATAGTGGACTACATCAGCTTTATTGTTATGCCAAGAATCTTGGATTACATTCTAAAAACATGCATGTGTGAAAGGTTACACATGCTAAAACAACTATTAATGATAGAAATATTGAGAAGAAGATAGAGGCAAGGAAGTTGACTATATCATCAGTGGTGTACAAATGAGAAAAATGATAGTGCAGAGAAACAAGGATTTACAGGGATTCAAGGACAACCATCTACAACAACAACAAAATAAATAAATAAGCTTAAATAAATATGCACTGGAGTGCATGATAGAAGTGATGCATGATGCATGTGATAAATATAGAGTTCTTGTGCATGAAGTGGGTGTGATAATATTTAACACTTAATGCATATTGATGTGTGTCTATGCATATGGACATGCTTGTGGACTAAGATTAATATATATATATATATATGAATTAATGATGTTGTGATATTTGAATAAGACTAATGATAGATTGTGTATCCAAGAAATTGTTTATAGCATGGTTGAAGATGTTGATGATGTTGTTGCATATGCTAACCATCTATGTGAAGACAAATGAGGATGCTAGAATGTTGATCAAGGGTTGGTAAGGGATCCTGGGAGTTTCTACAAAGTATCAGTTGATTGGGTAGCATCAATTAATATAATAATAGTCATGCAGGTATGCATTTGGGGTTGTTTATGATGCATAAATGCTTAAGGGAATTGAGGTAAGAAATACCTCTATCAATTTTAATATTCAATTGGTGTGCAAAGGAAACAGACCTTGAATATAAAAAAATTATTGATGCTAGAATGCACTTATGTAAAATTTAATTTCATATTATGTTCTATTGGTTATGATATCATAACCAAGTCGAGTGATCCGAAATTGATCTTTTAAAGACTTGGTTAAGTTTTAAGCATGAGTTCATTTACCAATTAGGAATTGATGAAAGAAGAATAAATTAATGAGATATTATAGAATCCATAATAAGAAATGCAAATCAGAATGTAAGCACAAAGAAAAACAAACCATAATAACAAAGTTGTTAATAGAGTTCGACAAGATTGCCTACATCTCTGGTCCTTTGTCTCAGTGGGTGAGGCTTTATTATTTATCTTCAATTCTTCAAAAGTACATCAGAAAAGGGTAAAAATGATTACAAACAAGTTTGTTTGTGTTCTTCTCGACCTCAAGAATCCAACACAACTGACAGCATTGAAAAAGGTTGAGCGTAGCTCCCAGAATTGGCCCGCAAAGTTCCCCTCCTCGATGGTTTCCCTGCATAAAAATGGCTTTGGATTTCAAATTCCACAGCATTTATCTTGTTCTGAACCTCTCGTCATGCTGCTAAGAATCCCTGATTTATATATATTTGGAGTTGGTATCAATATCCCAACTTCCTCCCAAGATCTGGCCTCAAATCGGCCTCCAGATCCCCCAATATTGGCTAAAATCCATTAAAATCAGTTGAAATAAACATAAAAAATCTTATTCTATGGTAAAAAACCCACAAATTGGTAAAATGCAGGGTGCACCTCCCTATTCTCGGGCTCCTGGTCATATGGGATAGGTCCATGTGCCCACAGGATAGGGGTTGGCATGCTAGCCCCTTGATTCCTGGCCCTCGGTCGTTGGCATGGCCCATGTGGCCACCACCCTGCACTCCATGCACCTCCAACTAGCTTATCTCTGAATACGCAACTCTTGGTCACAACCCCCTGGTCGCGAGCTAGCACCCAGCCGATCGGGGCCTATCCCCTAACAAGCGTAACTGCCAAATTTTCTATTTATTGCACCATATCACTAACAAGTCACACCTATAGTGTAGTCAGTTAGCCCAGGGAGTTTAGTCCGTTGGGGCCCATGGAGATCGAGGGTTCAAAACTTGTGGGTAACAAAACATTTTGACCCATCACACCTTAGATAAATATGGGGTTCCATGTGGCACCCTCTAATTGGGCCACATGTCCCCCCATGCTTCGTCTGTACCATACAATCAGCATCCAGTCAATGCACAGTCAGGATGCATAGTCAATTGCCATGTCATATGCCATGTCACCAACATACAACCCAGTCACCTATCCAATCAATTGCCATGTCAACATCCATACAACCCAGTCACCATGCCATGTCAACATCCATATGACCTAGCCACCCTACAACGTCAGATTCTGTATAGCCCAGTCACCCTACAACGTTAGCTTGCATACAACCCAGTTATTGTCCATACTGCCATGTGTCAACCTGACAATGGGCCATGTCATGTATGAACTGCCATGTGTCATCCATACAGTGCCACATGTCAAATCCATACTGGTCCAACTCAACCCAAAAATTCAAAATTTGGGTGACATGTGTCACCTCCTAGTGGTTCCACGTCATCGATACGACCTGTTGACTTTGACTAGTTGACTTTTTTCCTGTTTGGGAAATCGGTCAGAACGCGATATCTTTCTCATACGACGTCCATTTGTAAAAAAAATTATATGGACGAAATCATCGTGACGAGCCAAACACAATGGCACTGGTTTCATATGATTCTAAGAACTTTTATTTTTAGTCCTTCCTAGATCCATTTTGGATCATGCCTCCCCACTAAGACCTTTTGGTCCTCCAAAAGGGTATTAACCAGTCATCAAGTGAGGGATAGGCCACCCCACTTGTTCTTTGTCTTTAAACTATGTCATATGCACCTGTCTCAACAACATCAATTGCAAAACAACCATGACAATTGAAAGCATATTATTAGCCACTTGTACTCTTTCACATCTTACTGAAGCCACTACCATCCATGTTGAAAACATTAGCAGCAATAACATCAGAAATATGACTGCAAATGAGCTAATATGTTTGTAGTACTTGCATGACATTAGCTTATCTTGAAGCAAAGTATGATTTAACTTCCATTCTACAATCATCTCATGTTCATGCTTAAGATCAACTACTTTATTTGGCACAATTATAGGTGTGTTTCTTACATAAGTTTCCTTCCTTAATTGTTCCATTGTTTGTAGAGATTGATTTTCTTTTAAGTGATGAGAATTTACAACATATTCATTGCCTTCTTTAGTTAAGTGATATTGATTATGTTCCATGTAGAAGATTGTTTTGCGATCATAGAAATAAGGACTTCCTAAAACCATTCCACATTCATTGAGTGGCACCACATCACATGTTTCCTTATCCACAAACTTTGATGAAATTGCAAGATTTAAAGTGCATTTCTTTGTTATGTGCAATTTATGATTATTTCTTATCCATTTAAGTGAGTAAGATTTATGATTCATCTTAGTGTTTAATCCCAATTGTTTAACCACTTCCTCTGGAATCAACTAGATTGAGATCCACTATCTATCAATCTATCGATCTTGGTATGTTTCATTATCACCCTTTTGTGAAACAACTTGCATCTAGAATCATATCCATCACCAATTTTACTTGTCAAACCAACTGCTGTGATTTTATTCTCATCACCTGAATCATATCCCAAGTCTGTTGTTTGTGTTGTTGTTGCAATTGTTTGTCTCCCTTTCCTTTCCTTGAACCAATTCAATTTCTTCTCTAGGTGCAATTTCAGGCAATGGTCATCATCGTTCCCTTCTCTCTTACAATGCTTGCAAGAGAGATTCTCTTCCTTTCTTGTAGTTGAGTTTGTTTTCTTTCCATTCCCTTTCCTCTTGTCCTCTTTCCTTGAAGACGATTCCCCTGATACACCAAATCTTGTTTTCCCTACTTCAATGTATGTTGCTTGAAAAAAAACCTCATCAAGATTAGTAGGTCCAAACATAAATACAGTGTTATGAATATGTGCAGGAAAACCTCCTATATACTTCATAAGAGTTTCTTGGGTATGTAATGGAATGTTTAACATTAATTCCATCTTACAAAATTCATATGTGTATTCTTGCACTGTTTGTCCCTTTATTAGTTTAATACCTTGCCATTCACTTAAACCCTTCTATTTATAACCCAAAGGATAAAAAAAAAATTAAGTGCAAAAACAAAATCTTCCTATGATGGAAATAGACTACCAACTTGTTGCATGCCATTTTGAAACTTACTCTGCCACTAGATGAGTGTTGTACCTGCAAGATGAAGTGATGCCAATTTGATTTGAGTTGCCTCATCCTTGTTTTATTGCACACTATAATAAACTTACATCTTTCTAAGCCAATTATCAAGCCTCTCAACATTGACTTCACCATCATACATGGGAAATTCAAATTTCACATCAAGCTTAAGTAAAGGCATATCACGTTTATGTTTATGGGAATGTTTTCTTGCAGTGGATTTTGAACTTGTACTTGAAGAAGAAGAAGAAGTTCATGGAGAAGAAGGAGGTGAAAAAGGAGGTATAGGAGGATCCTCTCCTTCTTCACTTTTGTCTTGTTTTTAATATTCCCCTTGGAAATGCCTCTTATGTTCCAAGTAATCCTCATATAAGACCTTTACCATCTCAGAAATGACGAATAAAGTCTTTTGCAACTCGATCTCATTCTCATACATGCCTTCTTCCAATGCCATATCCTCACTTTGATAATTCCTCTTTCTCGATACAATCTCAGGATCCCCTTATACAAGATTGCCTTCACTATGACTCATCTTTTCCCTGGTAATCATGCAAACACAAAACTAACCGTCAACCTGCTCTAATACCACTTGATCTGAAATTGATATTTTAAAGACTTGGTTAAGTTTTAAGCATGAGTTCATTTACCAATTAGGAATTGATGAAAGAAGAAGAAATTAATGAGATATTATATCAACCATAATAAGAAACATAGATTATAATGTAAGCACAAAGAACATCAAACCATAATAGAAAAGTTGTTAGCAGAGTTCGACAAGATTGCCTACGTCTCCGGGCCTTTGTTTCAGTGGATGAGGCTTTCTTATTTCTCTTCAATGCTTAAAAATTACATCAGAAAAGGGTCAAAAGGATTACAAAATGGTATGGTTGTGTTTTTCTCGACCTCAAGAATCCAACATAATTGACGGAACTGAAAACAGTTGAGCATAGCTCCCAGAATTGGCCCACAAAGTTCCCTTCCTCAATGGCTTCCCTCCATAAAAATGGCTTTGTATTTCAAATTCCTCAGCATTTCTCCTTTTCTGAACCTCTCTTAATGTTTCTCAGAACCTATGGTTAATATATATTTTGATTTGGTATCAATCGCCCAACTTCCTCCCAAGATCTGGCCTCAAATCGGGCTCTAGATCCCCCAATATTAGCTAAAATCCATTAAAAAATGTTGAAACAACCATAAAAATATTATTCTATGGTCAAAAACCCACAAATTCACAAAATACAGGGTGCAACCCCCTATTCTCAAGCTCCTGGTCATATGGGATAGGTCCATGTGCCCATGGGCTAGAGGTTGGCGCACTAGCCCCTTGATTCCTGGCCCTTGGTTGTTGGCATGACCCATGTGGCCACAACCCTACACTCCACGCGCCTCCAACTGTCTTAGCTTTGAATCCGCAACTCCTAGTCACATCCCCCTAGTCGTGAGTTGTAACACCCTATTTCCCCCAACTGATAAATATAACTATAAATGGCCAAGAGACTATGGGAAACTTTAAATGTGTGAATATTGATTCGATGGACCTTTGTTTGAAAGGTAAGCGAATGTGAACCTAATTAATTACTAAGAAAATGGAAAAGTGTTGCATGACTACTGGAGGGGGGGGTGGTACATGGAAACACCACGGATGTTACACGAAGAGAGGGTGAAGGCGACTAGGAATGGTTGCATTAACCTTCACCAAACCAGTCCTTACTGGATTTAATTACTCAGGACCATAACCGTCCTCTGACCCAGAAATGAATTACAGTCAGGCTGGTGGGTGGGAAGATATCCTCAATAGTTAATGAGGGGATGGGGCATAACACTTATTCTTAAGGCTTTCATACCTAACCACGGACTGGGAATTCGAGCCACACGTGACCTTGCTGAAAGAGGTGAGAAAGGGAGGTGTGTGTCGGGGGGGGGATGAAAAACACGCCTGTGAAGAGCACAAATATGGGAAGTGAATCTTGGGGATTCAAGGTAGATTCGAAAACTAAGTGTTCTAGATTTAGGAAATGGCAGAGAAGGTTTGGATACAAGCTATTAAACAAGTCTAGTCCTCCTTGCTTGGTATTGCGTAAACCATTGTCAGGATCCTGTGGGAAGACGAGAGTAACCTTTGTCCCCATTATGGATAAGCGAGAAGAAAAGGCTATGTTTTAGAGAATTGTGGTCTAGCTCAAGGGTGGCTAGTTGTAAATCCATTTGGAATGACTAAGCCTATGGTTGGGTGAAAATGGGCACCCCTTCCAGTAGTCACTTCACATTGACTGGTTCAGATAAGTATTTTCCCTGCTTCAATTGTTTGAACTAGAATGATGAATGATTATTTGGTCTTATATATATACATGCATTTTATAATCATCTTCTATGTGAAATGGTTATGTTATGCATATGTCTCTGTGTCCTTGTGAATTCACACTCCCCACTGATAGAACGTATGTCCAACTTAACCTCAGAGGCTTTCTCGGGCATAGAACATTTCACGATCGAGATACAAGATCTCGTTCCAACCTGAAACCACCCATCTGAATAAGGTTACCTCTCCCAGACCCCCTTGCCCTATGAGTTTCCAAGGCCAAGTCCCTAACTCGTTCAGCGTAAAGCCTAGGAAAATGTTGATGCGAAGGTCTCAGAAGGGAAGGTATTCCTCTATCTGAGGGATGAATGGATGAGATCCGCTTAGAGGAAACCAAGAGTTATCTTGACCTTTGGCCATGAGAAAGTACGTGAGAGTTAACCCTTGACCATCGGATCTGTGAGTTCAAATTTCGTTTGATGGGAGAATCATGCATTGGTGCGACTAAACCTATGAAACTCGAAGTCACAATGTGTTATGGACCGCAGATCCAAGGATCTATTGGGACCCACCTTGATTGTTGGATCTGTGAGTTCGTAGTTTGCATGATGGGAGAATCGCATGTTGGTGTGACTAAACCTTTGAAACCCGAAGTTCCAAAACCCAAAGTCACAATGTGATATGGACCGTAGATCCAAGGATCTATCGAGACCGACCTTGATCATCGGATCAACGAGTTCAGAGTTCTCACATCTGGGAAATTGTGTGTTAGTGCTCCCAAGTCTTTCGAAGCTGAAGTCACGAAGTGACCTAGGCCATGAATCTATGGATCCTACGGGACTCCCCTCAGCTTCCTGATCCATGATATTTGAGTTTTTGTTTCGAGAGGATTATGAGTTAAAGTGTCCCTAAACCTTGAACGACGAAATTTCCCTTAGCCAATAGGTTAGACGAGGATTATGCCAGATATTGGAAAGATTGATGATTGGACCCTCTCTCTCGGGGTTGGACCCTAGATATTATTCAAGATGAGATAGTTGCAGGGAAAAAAAAAAAAAAATTATTATGCCCCACCCTACTGTAAAAGAGTACTTAAGGGGGCAGGTGTGTTGCAAATTGGTATCAAAGCATGGTTACAACACTCGTCTTGTTTGGAATCATGGACGAGCTGTGTAAAAACCACATTAAAGGGTGACATCCTACCTTACTCCATTCCTAAAAAGTTTGGTTAATCCCTTATTATAGAAAAGAATGACAACTTACTATCGTGTGTGTATGTATGTAAGAAATATGAATTATGTGATGGTTATGAACTAATATAATGTTAGCTAACAACAAGTGTTTTGTCTTCACTCAAGCGGTCGATCAACCATGGGAAATTGCAATCATATCGAATTGTGATGTGCCACAAAGTGGGGGATGGAAACCACAATAGAGACGAAGAGTTTGACGAGAGGAGGGTGATATAGATCCCTCAAGATATAGTTGAGACTGTGAGGAGTCTCATGTCCGAATTACAGAGCTACAAGGCCAACAACGAGAGATTGATAAAAGAGAAAGAGAAATAAATGGAAATTAATGCAGTCTTGTTTCATAGTTTATTCGACATACAAAGACAACTGCAACAAGGACCTGACACCAATCATGTGGACCGACGACAGACAAAGAGGAGTCAAATTCCACCAGAGATACGGAAATGTGATCCTATAAGTGTCCACACTAGGAGAAGTACCTCG
>JASDQU010107973.1:147002-159710 GCA_032191745.1 Picea mariana | reverse complement strand
TTAGAACACAACCTTCTAACATCAAAACAAAGAACCTCATCCAACTTTATGCTTGTTTTATTGAAAGGGAAAACAAATAACCTATGTCATAATTTATTTTCCTAACATATTTAACCCAGATTAGATTGTTGGGCTAAAAATTACTCTACCCTGGGGATATTTGATCAAGTTTAAACAGTTTGATCAAATTTATTCACTAACTAACCTATCTACTTGGCTAAGATTAAATAGGTTAGCCAAGATTTATTCACTAATCCTATCAACACAAATTCAAAAAGACTTGACCATGGTTAGACTGTATGGATCAATCCATCCTTATTGCATGGGGCCTTATTATTTTTCTTTTATGCCCTCTTTTATTTTATTTTCTTTCTTTTTCTTTTTTCTTTTCTTTTCTTTCTTTTTCTTTTTCTTTTTTCCTTTCTTTCTTTTTCTTTTTCTTTTTTCCTTTCTTTCTTTTTCTTTTTTATTTCTTTCTCTCTTGTAAATAATTTGTAGAATGAAATATTATTTACAACCAAAAATAAAACAAGAGTAAAAATTTCCAGTGACTAGTTGTTCCTATGAAACATAGGGTTATAACATGACCCACGCGCCTGTGTTGAAGATCATTGATCCCGATAATGACTTCCTTATGTGCATGAAGTTAACTATGTGACCCATGATCTAGAGTTGGTTTCCATAGTCCACGCTTTGAAAATGTGGAGGCATTACCTCCTGGGTAGAAAATTTGTACTTATGACAGACCATGGTGGATTGCGGCACTTGTTTGACCAACCAAAACTCAATGCTAAACAAGCTAGGTGGATGGCCCTCCTTAGAAAGTTTTATTTCAAATCAAACATATCAAAGGAAAGGAAAATAAGATGGTTGATTCCCTTAGCAGAAGTATGAAAACAATTCACCTGGTAGTGGTGAGTACCTGTGAGACGAATGTCAGGGAAAGAGTGAGGAATGCACAAGAAATAGACGCATTCTTCCAGACCGTGACCTTGTACCTGGAGAAAGAACCCGCAAGGCTAAAGTATGAAGGCTACCAAATGATAGATGGAGGTCTACTGACTTACCAAAACAAGCTATATATTCCAAGTTGTGACAACTTGAAGAGGTTCATAATGGACGAATTGCACAAGAGACCATACACTAGCCATCCGGGCTATCAGAATATGTTCACGGCCACCAGGAAACAATTTTATTGAACTATATTGAAGAAAGACATAGATGAGTATTTAGCTGAATGTCTAGAATTCTAGCAGGTTAAAGTAGAACACTGACACCCAGCAGGATTATTACAACCTCTACCAATCCCGGAATGGAAATGGGAGACCATCTCCATGGATTTCAATACCAGATTACCAACATCAGCCAGGCAGAATGATGCCATCATGGTAGTGGTGGATAAATTGAGCAAGTCTACTCATTTTATTCCCATCAAATCGAATTGCAAGGCAATATATATTTCCAACATATTCATGAAGGAGATATTCAGACTACATGGAATGCCTAAGGAGATCATGTCTGACAGAGACACAAAATTTACTTCAAACTTTCGGAAATCCTTGATGGCTGGTCTAGAGACCAAATTATTGTTTAACAGAGCCTATCATCCTCAAATCGATGGATAGATAGAAAGAGTGAACCAAATATTAGAATACATGCTAAGGATGCATGTAATGCATCAACCTAAAAAGTGGGAAGATTACCTGCCCCTGGTGGAATTTGCCTACAACAATGGCTACCCAGAATCACTAAAGATGAGCCCTTTCAAAGTCCTCTATGGTAGGTCGTGAAACACTCCAGTTAGCTGGAGAAATCCTATGAACAATATTACAATTGGACCCGTCATGTTTAAAGAAATGGAACAACAAGTGATTCAGATAAAGAAAAATGTGAAAATCACTAAGGATAGACAGAAACGTTATGCTGATAGAAAGAGAACCCCTAGAGAATTCATGATAGGAGACCATGTCTATCTCATGGTTAAGCCCAGGAAGAGTTTCCTTAGGATGAGAGCTTGCGCCAAGTTGGTGCCTCGGTATTGTGGACCCTTTGACATTCTATATAGAGTGAGACCTGTAGCCTATAGGCTAGCACTCCCTCCCACGGTAAAATCCCATAATGTTTTCCATGTTTCATTGTTGAAGAAATATGTACATGATTCTAATCATATAATTGATTGGTCTGTGATCTAAGTGGAACTAGAGGGAGAATTCATACCTGAACCTCAAGGCATACTAGACAGGAAGAAAACCCCAATCAGGAACCAAACCATTGCACGGGTCAAGGTGCAATGGAAACACTTTGGCCCAGATGAGGCTACATGGGAAATGGAGGATGCCATGAGACATGCATACCCATTTTTGTTCACTTCTATACATATAAGATATGTTAATAGATAGAACATAGAGGACAATGTTCCTTTAAGGGGGAGGGAATCGTAACACCCTGTTTCCCCCAGCTTGTAAATATAACTATAAATGGCCAAGAGACTATGGAAAACTTTAAATGTGTGAATATTGATTCGATGGACCTTTGTTTGAAAGGTAAACGAATGTGAACCTAATTAATTACTAATAAAATGTACAAATGTTGTGTGACTACTAGAGGGGGGGTGTACTTGGAAATACCATGGATTCTACATGAAGAGAGGGTGAAGGGGACCAGGAATGGTTGCGTTAACCTTCACCAAACCAGTCCTTACTAGATTTAATTTCTCAGGACCAAAACTGTCCTTTGACCCAGAAATGAATTATAGCCAGGTTGGTGGGTGGGAAGACCTCCTCAAGATTTAATGAGGGGATGGGGCATAGCACTCATCCGTAAGGCTTCCATACCTGACCATGGACTGGGAATTCGAGCCACATGTGACCTTGCTGAAAGAGGCGAGAAAGGGAAGTGTGGCGGGGGGAGGAAAAACATGCCTGCGAAGAGCGCAGAGACGGGAAGTGAATCTCAGGGATTCAAGGAAGATTCGAAAACTAAGCGTTCTGGATACAGGAAATGGCAGAGAAGGTTTGGATACAAGATGATAAATGAGGCTAGTTCTCCTTGCTTGGTATCGTGTAAACCATTACCAGGATCCTGTGGGAAGAGGATAGCAACCTTTCTCCCTACTGTGGTTGAGCGAGAAGAAAAGGTTGTGTTTCAGAGCATCATGGTCTAGCTCGGAGGTGGCTAGTGGTAAATCCATTTGGAATGACTGAGCCTATGGTTGGGTGGAAACGGACACCCCTTCCAGTAATCACTTTAGATTGACTAGTTTTGATAAGTCTTTTCCTTGCTTCAATTGTTTGAACTAGAATGATGAATGACTATTTGGTATTATATATATGTGTGCATTTTACAATCGTCTTCTATGTGAAATGGTTATGTTATGCGCATGTATCTGTCTCCTTGTGAATTCACACTCCCCGATGATAGACCATATGTCCAGCTTAACCCTAGAGTCTTTCCTGGGCATAAAACGTTTCACGGTCGAGATAGAAGATCTCATGCTAACCTAAAACCACCCATATGAAGAAGGGTACCTCTCTTACACCCCCTTTCCCTGTGAGTTTCCAGGGCCAAGTCCCTAACCCATTCAACGTAAATCCTAGGAAAACGGTGATGTGAAGTTCTCAGAAGGGAAGGTATTCCCCTATCTGAAGGATGAACAGATGAGATCCGCTCGAAGGAAACCAAGGATTATCCTGATCATTGGCCATGAGAAAGTACGTGGGAGTTAACCCTTGACCATCAGATCTATGAGTTCGGAGTTCACGCGACGGGATAATCGCGTGTTGGTGCAACTAAACCTCTGAAACCCGAACTTCTTAAACCCAAAGTTGCGATGTCATCTAGATCGTACATCCAAGGATCTATCGAGACCCACCTTGATAGCCAGATCTGTGAGTTTGGAGTTCGCACGATGGGAGAATCGCGCATTGGTGCGACTAAACCTCTGAAATCCAAAGTTTTGAAATCCGAAGTCGCGATGTGATCTGGACCGTAGGTCCAAGGATCTATCGGGACCCACCTTGACTGTCAGATCAGCAAGTTCAAAGTTCACGCATTGGGGAAATTGCGTGTTAGTGCTCCCAAGTCTTTTGAAACCAAAGTCACAAAGTGACCTAGACCATGGATCTATGGATCCTATGGGACTCCCCACGTTTGTCTGATCCATGAGATTTGAGTTTGTTTTTTGAGAGGATTGTGAGTTAAAGTGGCCCCGAACCTCAAACGTCGAAATTTCCCTTAGCCAATAGGTTAGATGAGGATTATGCCAGATATTGGAAGATTGATGACTGGACCCTCTCTCTCTAGGTTGGACCCTATAGATGATTCGAGATGAGATAGTTGGAGGGAAAACAAAAAAAAAAATTATTATGCCCCACCCTACTGTAAAAGAGTACTTAAAGGGGTGGGTGTGTTACATGAGCTAGCACCCCATTGACCAGGGCCTATCCCCTAAGAAGTTCAACCGATAGCTTTTATATATATTGTGCCATATCCTTAACAAGTCACACCTATAGTGTAGTCGGTTAGCCCGAGGAGTTTAGTCCGTTGGCGCCTGTGGAGGTCGGGGGTTCGAAACTTGCGGGTAACAAAAAAATTTGACCCAACCAACATTGGCTAAATCCAGGGTTCCATGTGGCACCCTCTGATTGGGCCATGTGTCTCCCCGTGATTCGTCTATACCATACAATCTATGTCCAGTCAGTGCACGGTCAACATGCACAGTCACCTACCACATCATCTTCCATGTCACCACCGTACAACCCAGTCACATGTCCACTCAGCTACCACATCAGCATCCATACAACCCAGTCACCCTGCCATGTCAGCATCCATACAACCCAATCACCCTGCCATGTCAACTTTCGTACATCCTAGTCACCCTACCATGTCAACTTCTGTACATCCTAGTCACCATGCCATGTCAACTTTCATACAATCTAGATTTCATCCATACTGCGACATGTCATCCTGTCGTTGGACCATGTCATGTACGAACTACCACATGTCACTCGTACAGTGCCATATGTCAAATCCATATTGGTCCAACTTAGCCCAAAAATGCCAAATTTGGGTGACACGTGTCACCTCCTGGTGATGCCACATCATCATGATGATGGCATGTTGAGGTCACCTATCGTACTGCTGACGTCAGCAGTATGACATGTTGCTTTGATGAGTTGACTTTTTGCATGTTTGGGAAATTGGTGAGAACGTGATATCTTTCACATACGACGTCCATTTGCGGAAACAAATATATGGTCAAAATCAATGCAACGAGCCGGATGCAATGTTGTTGGTTTCATCCAATTCTGAGAGCTTTGATTTTTAGGCCTTCCTAGATCCATTTTGGATCATTAAGTTAGGAGACATTACTCATGTTGTAGCCATAAATTCCATAAGAAATGATCATGTGTGAGGTCATGATGTGGTTGGAAATGAAAAGGTTATAGCACCATGCAAGTGTGTAATGGTTTTCCCCTATATAATTGATGTTTGGATTGCAACTGCCGACACATGAAAATGTTAAGAGAATTATATTCCTAGTGTTGTGTATGGGTTGGAGAGGAAGGTATCCAAATGATTGGATAGGTAAATGGGGAAGAGTTTGGATAATATGTTAATGCGTGGGAAAAACTTTAGAACTCACATGGTGGAATGCATGACATGAACATATGGTATTATGAAGTTAATGTGAGGATGCATTGTGTAGATGTGGCCATAATTATTGGGACATTGGTTATATTTATTGCTAAAGTTTGATTACATTATGAAAATCTTGGGGTGTTGATAATGCATGTACAAAAAAGGATAGTTTCATTATAGATAATATGATTAATGGTTGAATGACATGTTTAATGTGAATAATAGTTGGGAATGATTGAATCGTTGGTAAAATACAAATCTAAGATCATGCCATGAGCTATTATAAATGTGCATGAATGCTAACAATTTGTTTGGCTAAGTGAAAATTAAGAACAATTTTCAGTAAAAAGGTCTTGGATATGAAAAGCACATAAGCAATAAGGAATACTTATATCTACAGCTGCAAGAGACAAACAATTATGAGCAGAAATCTCATTCCTAAGAAATTTAATTTTCTCTGTATAAAACAATTTTGAAAAATTATAATTTAAAATTGATAACAATCTATTTGGCTGCGTTAAAGTTGAGAAAATGCAAGGAGAATGGTATTGGATATGGCATGGATGTAATCCCATTAAGAAGAATGATCCCTATTATTGTTTCAACCAAACATAATGAGTAGAAAACTCATGATGGGAAAAAACATTTCCCTGTATAAAACATATTTGAAAAATTTCTAATTGAAATTGTATGATGATGTCTCATAATGACTATATGCATATCATGCATTTGGGATGATTGACATGGATTACATATTGCTAATGGAAGTCTAGCAGTGATTTGGCATTCATTTGTGCAAGAACACCTTGGTAAATGAGAGATTACCTGAGGAATTTGTTGGCAGCCAATTCACATTTTTATACAGTCCTTATGAGCTGCCTACACCAGTGTTCTGCAAACTTTGATTTTCATCGCAATCTTTGGAATAAAACAACACTGTTGTTTTTGCGCAATTTGCACACGTTCCGTTGTTCTTGTTTTCACGACTGCAAGTGTGAAAACTTTGATTTCGAAGTCACATTTAAATCGTCACTGGATTATTGTGGTCACTCTTGTCTATGTGTTCATTGCGTTTCCAATTTAATTCGCATAGTTGGCAAGGCTCCAAGATCTTTACTCATTAGGCATTCTTTAATTGTTAATATGAATTCATTTTTTATGAGACTGTGATGATATTCTTATGATCTAGTTTTGGTACATTGGTGTTTTGATGTTCTATAGTCTTTCATCAATTTCTTTGACACATTGGTTTCATAAAAACACATTGACATTTTGGTTAGACCCTTGGTATAATCATTTCATGAAAACACATTTTTGATATGATCGAACCCTTGGTGTTTCTTTTGAATCATTGTTTTGGTTTTAAAACTATGCTAAAACTATTGCTTGTGCAAATGTTTGGTCGACTTACCATAGTTTTCGTTGATTGTTTGAATGGCATGTTTTTTAACATATGCAATAGTTATTTGAATCGCTATATGCGTCATCGGTTGTATTGTGGGAAATGACTATTTTGCATGGGCTGATCTAGCTCCACCACCTTCACACATTTGGTCATTAATGCTTTCCCCCTATCCTGGGTCACCTCTGTTAGTTTTCGAGTAAGACTGTGAGCCTTTCGATCCCGTGAATGCCCTGTTGAGACCCTTGCCCATTCACTCTACTCACTGTGTGCCTCCATCCATGGCACTTGTGGTGCGTATAGAGCCAAATGGTAGCCAAAATCTGTTGTTATTCGATAATGCCCGTAAAGATTTGGAAAATGGTGGTTGGCTAGTGTTTATATAGAGGTTCAAGGGTTTCAATATTTCGGTTGCCCAACAATTCGCCCTCACCTTCGATGGGTGTAGGGCTAAAGTCAGAGATGTACAGCTTGAGCTCAATGAGGAATTCGTAAGCTTAGCCACAGGACTACCAGCGACAGGGCAAAGGTGGTTCAAAAATTCCAAAGTTGACGAGGTGTCGTGGCCCCTTCTATTCACTTCAAGAAAGATTGTTTCCTGTGATAAAGGTATGCCTATCACTACCCTCAAACCCAGGTGGCACGATCTTTTGGTAATTGTTAAATAGTTTATGACCTATGAAGGTCAGTATGGATTGGAATTTTTGTATCACCTCCAGTTATTGATGAATTTCATAGGCTATCCCTTAAATATGTCGAATTATATTTTGCGAAGTCTGTACAAGATGTTTAAGAGATTCAAGCATGAGAAGGTTGATAGAAACCTTTTCCATCACGGCTTGATTAAACTCATTATCGTCCACCATTTAAACCTTAGTGGCGATAATTGGCAAACCTTCGTATCAAGGACTGGCTTTGCCAATAACGAGTCTGCTCAAATCGACAAGGTTGTGGTTACGAAAACTTTGGTTGGGCCAGTTGTTCCATTTCATATCCTTCTACCCCCTGTCAAACCCCCGGATTGCCCCGACGTGGACCTACCCAATACTACTGTCGACCCGGGTGCTAAAGAAAATATTAAGGCCATCAAAAGGCCTATGAAGAAGAAAGGTAAGAGTGACACTACTGTCAACAGTAAGGGGAAGAAACATGCTCAATGGATATCGAGATGTGCCAGTAACAAACCCAAGAAAAACGTCGACCAAAAGCCCATAGTGGTGAGCGAGGACTCGAACTCCGAAGTTGAACGATTCCTGACTGATGAATACCCCTATTCCCATGGCCTATGCTCTACGAAATCCTATGACTATGTCTCTAACTTACCCCCGTGCCTCAAAAACAACCCTAACTACCCGAGAATCAAGCTGCACAATGAAACCCCTGGTGACTTAAACAAACCCTCGCCTATGATATCAAAGCCCGAGCAACCATCATGTATCCAATGCAATGCTTGGCTAGAGAATTATTATCCCGACGTTCCCTTGTTCCAATCAAAGATCAAATCATTAGAGGAACGAGTGACAGTGCTGGCGAAGGAGAACCACAGGTTACAAGCGAGTGAAAAGAAACAAAAAACCACCGGTTCGATGGTCTTCAGGAACATCGAAGCGGCAACAACCTTTGTCAATTCCAAGTTGTCATGATCGAAGCCTTTTCTTACTGCTCAGGTATGAATTTCAATATTAATTTTTCTTTGTGAGTTTGCTTGAATTAATATAACGGATTGGGTTTTTCTTTCAAATTAGCTCTGATCATTTTAATACATTCGAAATGATTCTGTTATAGTTTGATCATCAAAGATGATTTTGTTGTGGATCCTGTACAGTAGATTCATTTTACTAAACTCGAATGTAGCTATGATTTGGTTATGCGATTTTGTCATGCCCAGCTTAGTATAAGCCATTGATTTGTTTTTTACTATGTTTGGCTTGTTTTTGAATCAATTCTGTTCGTTTGATAGTCGATTGGCTTTGATTTCGATTAGTTTCGTTTGTTTCTAATAGACTCAAAACAACCCTGTTGACTTCGATTTACCAGGAACGATTATATTTTGTATTGAATCAATATTCTCATTTGGATTTTGATTACATTCGACCTGTGCAAAAGATTTTCTAAAATCATGTAGCTGTGTTGATTGATATGATTTTGCATAATGATTGTGTCGGCCCCAAACTGTTTCCATTCGTTCCTGTTTGATTTGATTTGCAAACGATTGTTGTGTGCCACGATTAGTATGATCGTTTGTATATGTTTAATATAGTTATATTAATTTGAAAAACGATCCTATTGATTTCATTTTGATTCGAAAATGATTTTGTTAAAGGATGAGGCGACATAAACTATTGCATGGAAAATTTGTTTAGCTGGTTACAGTTTGTGTCGATTGGAATTGGTTCATGAAAATGATTTCATTGTTGTCGAATCATCCAAGCGATTCTGTTTACCCCAAATTGGTAATAACAAATGTTGAACAGGGTGTATGTATCTCTATTTCCATTCGTTTGACCATGATTTCGTTTGTTTCGATTTGCATACAAGTTTTGATTTGTTGTGGAATGAATTACTCTCTTCGTTTGGAATTAGTTTTGGTTTAATAAATCAAATATAATTCTGTTAAGTTTTGGATTGATTTTAAAATGATTCTATGCTCAAATTAGACCAGTTACAGAATCGCAAGATTCTGTAACTAGTCTTAAAAATTAGAATTTTGTCAATTCTATCAATAAAATATCCTCTAAACTTGTCTATTTTTGTCTTCTTTCAGGTGCATACGAATTACAATGATAAATTGGGCATGTTGTGGCAATTTAGGAGATACTTTGGACATGGTTTTGTTTTAGGTTGTTAGCTTGAGTCAGAAATAGAGACTTGGGATATTATCCCCAGATTTTTGTAAAACTGCTTTGATAATTCCCACAGGGATGTTTTACCCTCTGGGAGGTCTTCAAATACTTGTCATTTTTTGTAATGGAACCATCAGCATCACTGTTGGGAGAACCAGGCCATGGATTTATAATAATACAGACTGGGATGAAAGTTGATGTCTTGTAACAGCTTTCGCTTTCAATATATCAAACTTTTGTTTCAAGTTTTCTTCATATCAGTTTGCAATCAATTATAGACTACTTTAGCTATTGTAATTATTTGCAGGTTGATGTGACTTGGTTAATGTACTATCCATATCTGATCTCTCTTATTTTAAAAAATACAGCAATTACTCTGTTTCAATTTAGTGAATTAAAGATTTCTCTTATTCGTTAATTGAATCATTTTGTACAAATCCTTGCACACTGATTTATCTAAATGTGATGATTTGTAAATTATAAGATTGTTGTAATTTTTTATGTCTTGTTTGTTGTGTTATTGATATTCAAAAGAGCACTGCTGCTTCCTGTTTACTAGAGGCTTGCAGAGAATCTGGTGCGGGTTTCCTCACTCCGAACAGCTAAAACAACTATTGCATACAGGACAAACCTGAGGCGTTACTTCAGGTCAGTTTGCTATTTGTTATCTGATAGTTAATTTATTAGTGTTATTTAAGTAGTTTAGATAGATATTGTAACACCCCTTTCTCACTTCAACTACCCTGGGTTACTATAAGACTACTTGGAAGATAACCGAGAATAACTGTAGTGCACCTTGGCTACTCGGTAGGTGTTACTACGCGGAATAACTCATTCTCATTCATAGTTAATCACGTGCATTTACGCAACGAAATACATTTAAGCTCAGAGTACTCATAAGAGACATTTTAACATAAATAATCCATGGCAAATACATTAATCCAAATGCACAGCAGAATGCATGATCATTTTAATACACATAGATACAATTCATATTGATAAAATGTGATAAAACATAGTTAGACACTTATCTTGTAACAATGGTGAATCCACCAACCAAGTGCAGGCCTTCCACGAACCTCCCAGCCTTAGACCACACTACTCATCATCTCAACAGTGGTTCACCCCTGAGCTGGGACCGAGCTCCACCCCAAGTCAAGGAATCCTAGGCTAGGCTGAGGTTACAGGGAAAACAACACAGAAATACCTGGAAGGATTCTTCCCAAAGATGCCATCTTACGCCCACTACTACCAGACTCTCATTCCCCACATGCCTGTTCTGCCCGAGAGTATACACCTTCACATGCACAGTCCATCGGTGCTAACCTCCCTCTTTGGGTCTCGGCAACAGGCCGGATCAGGAAGTCTCAGAGCCCGTAGCTGGTGTTGGACACTCTCTAGAAGAAACCACGTCCCAGCAAACTCTTTCACCTGGAAAGAGTTGCTTACAGGCCTGAAAACCTACCTCTTCCAACCACAGTCGCCTCCCTCACCAGAAGAGAGGTCATACACAAGCTCATCCCAAGCTTACTCTGGCCAGTATGCCACGCACAGTTCATCACTGCGATGCCGTAACGGCCAATTGGGAAAAAACAGACACAGACCTCTCAGAACAACCTCAGCAATGGCAGCTAGGTCTCACGGTGTTGATTTTTGGAAATTCCTGAGAAGAAATTTCCGCAGGGAATTACACAGGCTCCCCCCACCCCCGACAGAATGGTCATTTCCCATCTTTCCTGACCAAGATAGACTCACACTCTCTTGTCAGGAATGCATGACAGACAATCCACGCAAGGGTCAATGCAGATTCCCACGGCTCAGAGGACGTACGAGGGTTTTTCTGCAAGAGTCAGACCCCTTCCCTTCTGGCAGTCCGTGAGTCCCCTCGAGGAGGAACCCCCAACATGGCTCATATTGACCTTTTATTGCATGGCTAGGGTTGACACTTGTCACCCATGCAGCTGCATGCGTTCCTGCAACGTGCGTGCCTCCCACCATTTGGAAAATCATATGTCCTTCCAAAAAAAGGACTTAGGTTAAAACATATAATGCACATCTCTTTTGGAATAATATTAAAATATTATTCCCAAGGCTTAAGCCCCCTAGGCTCAACACTTAGCCCCTTTCCCACCTTCCAGCCCCTAATTCCTTGCCCACTCTGTGGACGTTCAGTCCCCCTTCACTCATTCATCGTGGTCGATCTGCACCTAGCGGTGTTTATATTTTATTAATTGTTCTGCATACATACAAGTACTACAACAGGCTCCTGGCCTTCAAACACTTAGGCTTCCTAGCCTAACAAACACATAAGCCTATTGGCTTATACAAAACTTGGCTCACCAGCCTATAGAACATGTTTACAATTCATTTCATATATCCTATTTTGCAACGGGGCTCGGCCTTGGGGACACTACAATCCCCTTCCCCTTATTTTTGCATTGTCCTCAGTACAGCTTTACACAGCATTTGCAAGCCTTTCACAATTTTCAAAAAGATGCGGGTACTCTGCCTGCATTAATTCTTCATGCTCCCATGTCCCATCTTCAGGACCGTACCAGGTCCACTGGACCTTTACAAGTTCTATAGCTCGATTTCGGAGCTATTTTCTTTTCCTGTCCAATATGCGCACAGGATGCACTTGCCGGACACCCTCTGGTTCCACCTGAATCACATTCCAATCGATAACATGATTAGCATCAGGTACATATTTCTTAAGCAGTGAAACATGAAATACATTATGTACAGTCATAGATGCAGGTAATGCAAGCATGTATGCAACCAACCTGATCCTTTCCAGGATCTCAAATGGCCCACAAAATCTTG